>JALPQI010031044.1:0-81744 GCA_025490895.1 Thaumatotibia leucotreta
CTAATGAAAGCTAGCTCTGCTGGTTAGTTTGCAACATTCCCTGATATATCTCCAGTCTCCGGTAGACCTGCATTTAGCTTCGCGCTAAAGCGCACCTCGCTGCCACTCGGCTTTCGGTATTTACTAACACTCAAGATCTAGGAGAATTACACGAGCTAGAAGCAGGAATTGGCCGCCAAGTAACGGTAGTAAGAATACATTTGTCACCACTCCAACTCTTCCCGTGGGTAACGTTCCAGTCGACTAACGGATTGAAGTGCGTGGCGTGGCGTAGTGTGGCGATTATGAGCAAACCGCCTAATGCGTCCTTTCGCATAAATAGTTGCGTCCTCTCCTGCAATCGTCCAGTTAAGGACTAATATAGGCTGATATCCCGTCAGAAGAACCATAGTCACTGATGTAGGACAAGAAACTTCCTAACTAAAGTGTAACAACGTATATATAAATACAGCCAACCTAGATCGTCTCATTCAAAAAGCCACGAAAATTGGTTCGTATTGTCATATTATTATGGTTACTTTTGACAAATCCGCGAGTCTTCGTGAGTAAAACCATTTACAATATATACTTACTTACTTGTAAGCACTCGGTACAGTTATAAATAGGCATGTTTAATCTCTCAATATACATATCCTGGTACAGCAACAAAACTTTACCGTTTTAATATAATCGTAACATGAAGCTAAATTAGAGTCAGGTGGTGGCCAAGTCATGCTTAATCGGGAATTTGCCCGAATAAGTAATGTTAACTGGCGGCGGTCCAACGAGGAATAGAGGATATTGGAAAACGGTTGGCAATACCGAGACGAGTTCATAGGATAGCCTTGATTGGCTTGTGTGTGATATGTCTGTCCGTTCGACGGTAATAATTGTGACACACGATAGTGATGCGACGGGGGTAACTTAGTTAGAGGATTGATCGGATGTCCTGCTGCGGATTGTCAATTGGCCATTAGTGATGAACGGGTTAAAGTGGTAATACTGTTTGATAAATAGGTCAGTCGCTAATTGGAAATTTTGATTTGATAATATTATGCAAGACTTTGGTCACGGTTATAGCAGATTAGGTAAGATATACTATCAAGTTGCTTGCAGGAAATGTTCATAACTATATCCATGTTTCGTCAAATAATTTTGTCGCAGGGTAGACCGGGGATAATTGAACCACTTTTTGAATAATAATCCTCAGCTCTGAATCTCTAAAGTCTCTAAACACTGAACCAAACCATAACGTTTTTTTATGAAAACGTAGGTTATTGATGATGATCATGACTGAAAATCATGTTTTATATTTTCCATATACCTCCATCCTCTAGACAGCCGGTAGCGTGTCAATTCAAGTTTTTTAGACAAAACGAAACTAGATGCCACAATGGATGAAATTTGGTGTAATATTAGACTTTTTTCTTAGATTACAATGATTTATTTTCGAGGCAAACCACACACACTAATAATTATTTAATTAGGTGGAAACTGGAAGCATCACTATTCATATATTAATAGTATGATGTTGGAGTAACAAAGGCCTTTAGAAACACAATTATTAAACATTTGAGGTTATAGTGATCTAATATTGTTTAAGAATGCATTACATACAAACTAATGTAGTACTGTACCTATAGATAATGGAATGGAACCCTTCGTGCGTGAGTTCGACTCAAACTTGACCGATTTCTACGTAATCCCTAGCTTTGCACATTAGACTACAAGATTCCAAGCTCGTTAACTTATCGACCTACTACAATTATGTATGCGCGAGCAGTCACATGTGCCTCCCTGGATGTTCGCCAACTGCTTACTGACTGCGTATTAATTTACAACGCCAAATGGGTTCAGTGACCATCAAATGTAAAGTGTTAATAGAAATTGTATACCTGATATGTCGAAAAATTTTAATGCACCGTTTGTGACAGTAAAAATATAAATAATGTCCTAAACAATCCTTTACGTCAAGGTGCTCAGACAAGTTGCCAATCGCTAACGCTTAATCGTCAGTCGTAAACGAAAGGCAGCTAACTGTCTTTGTCGCACTAATATGCAAGAGTGACAGAGAGGGAAAACTACGATACGCTACCAAGCGCTAGCGATTGGCAACTTGGCTAAGCATCCTGGTGTCTACGAACTTACTACGAGCGCCGCGTAAGGGATTTTTATATTGAGATCCAATCTGAACGTGATTCTGATTCGAATGATCCTTTTAGTTTTTCAGTTAAATAGTCAGATATTAGTTAGATTTAATCTATGTACATAAATTGCAGTTTTGAAAAATTTTAAAAAAAAGTTAAATTAACAAACGAAAATAGGAAAAGAGATACTTGTAGCATTTTAGGTAGGTATAATATATTTATTATATTCACATACGTGGAAAACATATTATTAAATGATGTATCGTAAATAATAGAGAAACAATTCATAGCAATTCTGAACATAAGAAATTGTGAAATTTACCATTTCGTTCTTTATTTTATTCATGTATTCGCCTTACTTACTTATTAAGTAGACGTGTAGAAACTTTTTATTCTATATTTCTTACATTTCGATAATACTGTGTCTCGACGTGCCAATCAATGAGATCAATATACTTAAATCTCCTGAAAAATTCTTTACTTCTATAAATGTTTGACCTCACCAAGGGCGCCCTTTTTGACGCGTCATTTGTGATATTTTATTAAACCAGACCGAGTGGGAATAAAAGTTAGGCTTAAGTTTAAAGGCAAAGTCTAGAAACTACGGATGACAAATGGAGACATAGCTAAAGTGCTCACACCTTTAAAAGTAGATTATTAAATATTCCATGTCATATATAAAATCTACGAAAATATAGACTTTATAAAAAATATGCCGAGCCGTGTGGTGACGGCAGTAAAAATACATTTTACACCACCCCAACTCTTCCCGCGGGAGTCGTAAAAGTCGACTAAGGGATTGAATTAATGTCACTAACCATTCTTTGGTTTGATTGATAACGGGCAGCAGCGTCATCATAGTGGACACATTACTGCGATCGCCAATCAGCATGCCCAGCGTGGTGATTATGGGCATTTACCTCCGATGCATTAGGATGCGTCTATACGCATAGTTAGTAGGAGAGGCCTACGTCCAGCAGTGGACTGAGATAGGCTGATGATGTGATGTGATGTGATAAAAAAACTTTCTTGACCCTTATTCTTTTTGAAAGACTTATTCAACGACACCGCACAACTGTAGGATTACGGCAAACTAAAAAAATATCCCCACTTTACTACTAGGGAAGGTAGAAGGAAATTTTTAGTACATTTTATTGTACGGTGGCGTTCAGAATTGCATGGACAATTTATAAGGACATTCATAAACTGTCCATGCAATTTTGAACCCCACTGTACCACTTTGTTGCCGGGTTTGAAATTTTATACCTGTACTAAATAGCAAATTTCTAAAATAAAAATATTATTTTAGTATCATTCTCCCTTGGCACGCTTTACACGTTTCCCGCAAATATGTCATATTAGAGCCAACAACCCGGCAACACCTTCGTCGCCATAGATTGGGATAATCCTAATTGAATATATAGCTACCATCCGACCCTCATATAGCTTCCAATCTCTTTAGTGGGGGTATTTCTTATTCATTAAGTTGTTAGGCCAAGTCGGGCAGAGCGCCTTAATTTTAATCTGTATGGAGTCCGCCTCAGACAGTAGTCAGGTATTCCATTATCAATTCAAGCTGGCGACTTGGTTGAATTTATTTACGCGCAGATGTTACTTTTACTCATATAATAATTTCATATCAGTTCTCATGTCATAGTTTAAGTAGCTGAAGATTTTTTAGCGTTGTTTTAATTTACTAGTTCTGCATATGTACAATACAGGGTGAAACATGAGTCGTGAACAGTAATACGTTTTTCTAACTCTATAAACAACTAACAATTGAATGCCCCATAAGTTACTTAGAAATAGTCATGTTTTTTTTACTCATTTTCTTTACTCATGGCCACAGACTAGCCGAGATGCGGCCTACGATGGAGTGAGTTTGCCCAGAAGGTGCTTATTCACCTACTGAATAGAACCTAACGGCAACAACGACAAACGATTACGGGACCATCATAAGCCGACTGCTGAGCGGCAACATGTCGAATTGTCGATCTAAGTTCGCGGTAGGATTAGTGGATTTACTTTCATCCATCCCGCTCATACTTGCGGATTGGTGTAATCGAGAGGAATATAAATTAAGTCGCCGTTAAACTCGCGGCGGCAGTTCATAGTATACACTGTTTGTCAAACCTATCTCATCACTAAATAGTATAAAATAAAGTCACTTTTTCTGTCCCTATGTCCCTTTGTACGCTTAAATCTTTAAAACTACGCAACGGATTTTGATGAGATTTTTTTAATAGGTAGATTAATTCCACAATGACCGGTCCTGCGCCACCCGCATCCAGCGGACTCCTGCGACCTTCACCAGGTCATCAGTCCACCTTGTGGGGGGTCATTGTGGCAATCTTTGGGAGAGGCCTATGTTCAGCAGTGGACGTCTTTCGGCTGATATGATAATAAATAAATAATAATAAATAAATATCTTGGGACATCTTACACAAATCGACCTAGTCCCACGGTAAGCTCAATTAAGGCTTGTGATGTGGGTACCAGGCGACGATATATATAATAGATAGATACATATAGATACTTAAATACCTAGACAGCCATGACCAAGGAACAAACATTTGTGATAAATAAATACACAAAGAATGCCCTCGCCGGGATTCGAACCCGGAACCTCCAGCTTCGTAGGCAGGGTCACTACCAACTAGGCTACGGAGGCTGACGAATGATGATGATGATGATGAGATTAATTCAAGAGGAAGGCTTTATATGTAGGTATAGTACCCGTGCGAAGCCGGGGCGGTCGCTAGTAAAATATAAAATCCTTCTACGAATTTTACAATGTATTGATTTAAATTATCACGATTATAACTCATATTTCAACGACAAACGGGTCTTAATCGCGTAAACTGGCGTTTAATTTTAAATTGACGTTTTGGGTATGACGTTACACCCGTGGTCGCAGGCAGTCTGACAGAATTTTAGAATGATCCAGGGTTAGAACCGAAAGCAGACTCCTTTTTATAATTTTGGTATTGTAATCACAATTTAACCAAAGCTTAAAGTTTGAAAATTAAAACTATAGATAAATGATGGCTAATTTTCTACTTGTAACAAATAATAAAATATCTAATTTATTTCTGATAGCCTACGATTAGCATTTAACTTTTAACACGAAAAACGAATCAATCGGAAACAGCAAAACATTTCTAGAATACAATAAACATTTTTACGGCTCTCACTAAAAGACGAAACAGGAAACTCTAGAAAACAATCAACTAGCTATTCGCGTAGAGAAACTAATTACAGGAAAATTTGAAACGTTTAGTAGAGTTTACGGAGGTAGAGTAAACAAACGAAGCCGAAATTAATTTACACAAGCAAGCTACGTTTCACTTCATAATAATGCCGTGAACTTGATACCATTCTCGAGCTAACAATCTTTACACAGCCTGTATAATTCAGTTTGTATGGTGGAGTCAGTTGGCCGTGTAGTGACGGCAGTAAGAATACATTTTGTCTCCACCCCAACTCTTCACGCGGGTGCCGAAAGAGGCGACTAAGGGATTAAAGTGTCACTGATCTTTCACTGATTCTTTGATAGAAGATTGATAATGGGCTGCAGCGTCATCATAGGCAACACATTACTGCGATTTACCTCCTAATGCATGCGCTTAATAGGAGAGGCCTACGTCCAGCTGTGGATTGGGAGATGTTGTAGAGTCAGTAAGGAAAATGAAGGCATCGTTCCCTATCGCGAACACCGAAGTTCGTGAATTTCAGGGATTCTCTGTCACTTTAATGACGCGTTCGTTGTAGTTAGTTTAAATTTACGAACTCCGGTATTTGCGGTAGTAGGCCTGCGCCCTGACTTTCCGCACAGGGTATAAAGATAAAATTATCACTATCCTTCTCCCCAGGCAATTTAAAAAAGGACAGCTATCGTTTATCTGACAGATAGATTTTATTCGAGTAAGTATTATTTATTTAATTTAGAGTTCAATTACGATTATTTAATTTCGGGATAGTCTATAACGAACCGTAAAAGAAGCTCACTTATTTTCATTTAGCATTTCAGTGATCTATTCATGTGTTCTATTGTAGCAAACGTAAGAATAATTTAATTAGTCGTTTTAGTGCATACTATACGAACGAGTATACCGGGTGTCCCAATATTATTATGAGACATGAAGGAAAGTGCCTTAAATATCCTAGATAGCATATTTCGCTGAAAGAAGACTATTATATTTTAAAAATTAAATAACACTTCATTAAAAAAAATCTATCTTTCTTTAAGCATCGAACCTACTTTAATACGAAAATTTTTTTTCGTAATTTTTTGTTGATACGCGAAAGAATGGATAAAAAATGACAAATTTTCATGAGAAACATAGTATCTGAAACTAAAATGATAAGTTCAAAATTCGAAAAAAAATCGTAGTCGGTTCGATTTCCAGATTTGATTGAATGCAGTTTTATTTGCTTTTAAAAATAGCATGAAGTCTTCTTTCAGCAAAATATCCTCTCCGTAATATCTTAGTTACTTTCCCTTCATGTCCAATAGTCATGCCCTGTATACTATACGACTCGATAAGAAAGATTATAATATACATCGTATAGGTAGTATAAACTTTCTTATCCAATTAACCCTTAGATATTGAAGTTAATAGTAAAGTGAAATATATTTTTTTTAGTACAGATGGTGTGTTATTTAGGCTCTAGTGCGAGAAGTGTGTCATTTTACGTCAGGTCCAAAACTTCGGAGAGCCATCTGCACTAAAAACGTCGTACGAGATACGTGCAAAAACGAAATTCGTAACTCGTGTCGATTTAAAACACAACAGATACTAAAACGTCGCCACTCGTTTCGAATTTCATGTTTTTCGCACTTGTTTCGTAAATCTACTTTCTACATTAAGTACTTCTATCAATTAAAACGCGTACCATATCAACAAGTTTGTTTCATTAAATTACATATATTTGTTTCTCGTCATATTGTTCCATTGACAGCTTAATTGGTATTAAGGCACGATACGGGTAATAACGAGAACCATTAATTACATAACTAATATTGAATTCGTATCTCATGGCAACAGGCTCTCAATAATTAAGATCTCCATTGAGATGCAGTAATTTATTGGCTGAACGCCACGGCCGAATAAATGTGTTCCTCCGACGAAATATTACAACACCATGTATACAGAGTATACATGCAATACGGGCGTATCTTTTAACGATGGTTATAATTAGATTACAAATCCGTGCAAAATAATTCGACCCGCAATGAATAGATAATTTCACCAGTTGAGGTGAATGATTTACATTGATTACACAAACATACGTCTAAATAAAGTTATTTTCTTCAATAGCCTGCTATCGTGAGTCTCACTGCTGGGCAAAGGCCTCCCTTCTCGTTTTCCATTCCGTCCTGTTGTTGGCAAGTTCTCAACATTCTCCGCAGAACGCGTCCAAGTCGTCCCGCCATCTCTTTTCGGTCTTTTCGGTCGGAGAAATAGGCCTCAGAGGCCTATACAAGCGGAAGTCCTCATCTAATTAGCAGTGTTAAATAGAGACTTCCACATCTATTACAAGATTCAAGCTTTCGAGAAACGGGCCCCTGTCGCGTTTTGTAATGTTATATTTTACAATTTCGCTGTTTGCCTCACTAACGCACGCACATATTGGCTAGAAAGAGAGGCAAACAGCAAAATTGTAAATTGTAACTTTATAAAACGCAACAGTGGTCTAAATAAAGTACTGAGACAAAAAGTGTGTAGTGATTTAATGAATGATTTTATGTGACTGGCCTCAAAATATAGAAGTAATCCCCTTGAACGAGCTTTTCTGCAACGAACAGTTGTAATTAAGGAAGTATGAACAAACCAGCTAAGAGCATATCGGGCAATGCTCGGTGTAGGGTTCCGTATTTAATCAAATACGGCTGGGCCGGTTATGTTCGAAACGAAAATCACGTTACTCGTAAGTGTCACTGACATTAAATTGACTGCTAACTACAACTGCTGAGTAAATTATCAAAAAATATTGAAGGTGACCAATGCCTTTTAAGTCTCATTTATTTTATCACTCATTTTAGAAACACACACTGTAGATACTCGTAGATACCTATCTTTAGTCGACGCTATTCCCTTTTAACACAGCAATAGAGAGCTGCGCTTTTTAAACGAAAAGGTACGAAACGAAAAAGACTTTTAAATTGCTTCATCCGTTTTAGTTACAATACCACAGGCAGACAAAGACTGTAAGCTCCAAATTTTAAATATTCTTTTGCCTGCGATGCTGCCGTCTTCTTTATTTTTAAAACAATTTATAGACTTACCCCTTCATTTATAAATGTATCTATCTAACTTGGGAAGCCGGTAAATACGCATATAGCATTTTCATGATATAAAACTGATTTTACAGTATTGCGCAGAATTTAAACAGGGTTAAACGATAGTTGGACTGTCGAGAAAAGCTAGGTTAACCGTAACCAATCAGCAAATAATAAACAAAATAAACAGTTAAAATAAACAGTTAAGGAGCTTTCCGTATTTTGTGTATGTACGTACAAGCTAATCGAAATTCGTTTTTAGCACGGAAACCCTACTTGTAAAATCAAATATACACTGATTTTCTTTGTAATCTCTAGAGTATCACCAAGGCTTTACCAGACTAGTGAAGAAGTATTTCAGCGAGTTTTCACATTAATATTTAGTAGTAGACAAACCGCTAGTTTGTATAAAATGTATTTCGTAAGCAATACGATTGAAAACAAATATGTCACCAATGGTCCTGATCCATTTTGACGCGGGCCTGAACTTTATTCTACATTAATGACGGCCATATCTCAGCGACCCTACGAATGGACCTTCGTATTTGTCATATAGATTACCTACTTTTTACTTGAGGGAAAACTCGTAATGCGACGTCCAATTTATATGGTAACCGTTTGTCTTTTTATCCTGGAAATGATATATCTTCAAATAAATGTAAATTCATCACAAAAATGTTGCATATTTTTTAGCTAGAGCAAAAACTGTAATGGCGACGTTTATCACGTGAAAGACGATAGATGAAATATTGAACTCGTTCAGTCCAATGTTTTATTCGTTATAAACGTGATCATTATCTAAGATGACATTTCATTTCTATGTCTAATAGGATACTCTAATAATCAATTATTCATGCTCAATTGTCCATGTAAGTATAATGACGGCAATAGCTAAAGTCATCATCATACAATATAGTATGGATAAAAACATTATGCATTTTTTGTACAGAATATAACAAACATACCTCAATTTATGAAAGTCATCAGTTTCGTATTATGGATAGTAAATAATAGATCACAAAGGACGATAACTATTTGATTTTGTCTTTTAATTAATTAGACTAGGTACTTTAAAGAGTTTTATTTGAAACAACACCAGTATTTCTTTATTAAAACTTTATTCAAAGATAATTAAATTTACATTCGGAATTCTTTGACAGACTCACTAATTTAACAAGAAGCTTTGTCGCGAAGCCTTGGTAGAATTAGTAAAATTTCTTATCCTGAAACAAAAAAATGCTAAATACATTTTACATCAATCCTGTGAATTTATTTATTTATAAAGATTATCTGATGCTGTGCCACTAAATATGGCTATACAACTTTGCACCTTAATCAATTATATACATACAGCCGTATTCATAAAAAAAATCCTTAATGGAGGTTTGATCTGTTCATGAACTAATACACTGATTAAGCCTAATGAACTGTTTATCTAAATGTTGATTCATAAACGCTCCTAGTGTGTGCTGCTTTCGGAGGCTACCATACACACAACTTTAGCATCAACATTTACCTAAATCGTATGATTTGGATAGTGGACATCATGTTTGTGATAATTCCCAAATTAATATAGTTCAACTAAAAAAATCACGCATACTGACCGTAAAAACGTATCTTGTTTGATGAACCTGTGTGACCTGTAAATATTTCCTACTTCAAAAGACAAAAGCAAAATGCTTCATTAATATTCCGTAAAACGGGAGTCGTGGAGCTCACAAAGTATCAACATTGCTATTTGTTACCTAAACGAACGATTTCAAATATGTATTGAATGTTTTATAACACTGTCATGCCCATCGCAAAATGTATCCTAACCATACGGAATAAGGCTATTTGAACGTGTTCAATTCAGATTTGGGAAAAATGGGAGGTATATATGTACATGACGTCATGAAAAATTTATTCGTCAATGATAGGGACGTTAACGAGCTGTACCCACAGGTTTTCGTTCTTTTCGTTTAACCTGCCATAAACCTGCTAATGTGGCGTCAGATTGCTGTGTACATACATCATGTGTTTTTGATAATATATTACCTATCAATGTTACGGTTCATTGAAAAAAACTGTCTTTCATTTTTTCCGTACGAAATAATTAAGAATGCAATCTCAACTCGATTATCAAACATGATAAATTGTACGTCACAACTTTCTATAGCTCTCAGATTATTTCAACTGTCAAATCAATAATTTGCATTACATTGATGTTCGATACATTTTCAAAAATGTTTCTTCCATTTGTAATAATGACAATGTTAAAATTACCTTTCAATATTGATTCATAGTAATCATAGTACAAAAATCTACGTGTCATGGTTTGAGGTAATATTAAAAATATACGCAGTATCATGGCTGAAATCACCCAAATTAAAGAATAAACACGTAAATCGTTCAGAGGATTAAATCGCTTGCATGAAATAAATAAATGGGGCTAATGTCCCTGGGGTATGCTCTGCCGGGTTTAGCTTGTGTATTACTGTAAATGGATTTGGATTGATGATAGTAGAAATACGATATTGCAGGTTGAGAATAGTTTTCATGATTATTATCAGATAACAGACAATAGACAGATTCTGTAGGCTTGTGATTGTCTCACGTTTGTGGGTCAAATTAAAATACTATATTATTTGTCATTGCTTCAATGTCCATATAATGTATAAGAGCGATAAACGGATGACACGATAAACGATAAAATCAAAACCTCCTGTGATTGTATCTAAATTTTTAAATTGAGAAAAATAACCAATAGGTATATGAATTGTAAATAAATATTTAAAAAAATCAACATGACCTTACTATGTATGATCGATTTAAGTAAAATTAAAAATGTCGGCAATTAAACCTAACTTGCTGCGAGTCTCAAACATGGTAAAATACTTAGCTATTTGGTAGCGAAACATTTTTGACAAATGAAACTAAAATAAAGCAAATCACATCTTTAATGGACCAATCAAAATTATTTTTAAATAGCGGTTAAAGTTTATTTATGTAGGTATTGAAGAGGGGGTGACACTTATCAACGAAGTGACAGAACAGTTTTTAAAAGGCAATTTAGTATAGGTAGCGTATGGCTACCATGTTTTCTTCAGTCGTTGGCTAAATTTAGGTATTCATAAATAGGGTTAGGATGTTGGTGGCATTTATTAAACATAGAACAGTGGAGTCGATGTTACAAACATTTTTAACTTGAATAAATGATTAACTTATACAATAATAACGAAATAGTGTTCATTTCACGCTGGATTTATCAAGGAATTTCAATAAATAACATAAATTTTATTTTCGAGAAACTAGAAAAATATTAATTTTCAACTAAAAATGTTGGTATATGAGAAAATGTATTTATTTAATTTTTAATGTTCTAGTTCTCTCAAAGACCGTAACTATTATACTATAATAATCATAAGGTATGTATATTGCAAAGAATGATTGAACTTCAATTCATAGGTAGTCAAATATTAAAGATGAAATTATTAAAAATTGGCGAAACTCTGTCTAAAAGAATATATTTATTTTTTTATTTCTGATTAATTAATTATTCAATCAATCATAAAAAAAAACAACGACTCCACTGTTCTCTGTCCACCTAATGCCACCAAAATTCCTAACCCTATTCCTAAAATAAAATTTTATTGTATATTCATGGTAAATCAACATTATTTTAAGGCTTTTCTAATTGCCCTTTTATAAGTAGGTATATTAAATACCGAAATTAACGAATTGTCGTATGAAATAATCGAATGTGTATGTCGTTGCTTTTTCATCAACACGCAAGACACGTACGAATTCAAACGCCGAAAATCCAATATGTATCTATCCCAACTGATTGCTTCAAATCACAAAAGCGCCCGAATGTTGTTCAAGCTTTAATTAATTACAAATTACAACTCACATTATTAAATTAACTTTAGAAAGCGACTTGAGTGAGCGATCGGCGTGCGTAATGATCGAGATTTCAATTTGGTTGGATGGCCCTTAATTAAATTCGAATATCTTGCCGCTCATTGCCGCTCTAGCGCGTAAATTACTTTTTGATATGCCTAATGTGCAGCGACCTTTACAGACATACTTCACAGAGTTGATATGTTCTTAGCTGGCAAGCTCTATTCTCTATACAAACGTAAGAACACATCATCATATTATCATACTATCGCTGCTGGGCAACGGCTCTCCTTAGCCTATACTCATGTACGTACGTACTAGGAGGTAAATGCCCACACTGGGTAAGCGGGTTGGCGATCGTAGTAGTGTGCCCACTATGATGATGCTGCTGCCCATCATTAATCTTCGATACCTATATACATAGTTAATGAGACTTCAATTCCCATGAGTCTCTTACGACACCCATGGGAAGAGTTGGGGACAAAACGTTCTCATATTTTTTATTCAAATCACTCGTTTTGTCAAGAATTTTTGTATGTACAATGATATGAGATACATCTAGAGCTCAAATTATTATAGATACCAAATTTTAAATGCTACACTTGAAGTTAAAATTCCCGCCCTAGGCAATAAATTCGCAGTTCAAAATGTTCGCGTTTGACATTAGGTCACATAATTATTTGTTTATTTTGACGTCTAGAATACAGTTAAAATCTCTCGCAATACTCACGACCACCCTGTAGAGAAATGTTGTACCCTAAAACCTCGCCGATGAAACGACGGCCGAGATCATTAATTTAAAATAACCGTTACAAATCCGCTCTTCAAACGTGTCCCCATAAAGCGTTACTACGCCAATAAACTGAAAACTATCATCTTTTACGAGTTGCAAGGGTTCCAATAAAAGGGAGAGTGCGCATCGCCATTAGCTGGCGATCGTGTGCGAATGGCTCATTCTGAACCTATAGTATCCCTTCCTTTTTCCCTTGTGCCGTAATACAAATTTTACAGCTGCGAATGAATTGCGTACCGGTAAATTGAGTCTTTTCGATGAATCGTGCTAAGTGTCACTCAGCAAAATGAAGCTGGGTGTTTCTCACATAGTTTTGTAAGTTGTCACAATCATGTACAGAAAGTAAACGTTCACATCACACACATCATCAGCCCAGGGACTGGAACCGTTATTTTACAAAAACCCCTAAATAGCCGAATATTTCAAAATGTTTGATACTCTTTATGTAGTAGGTACTCAATATTTTATGTAATTTAAAATAACATATTTTTAAATTGCTCCATTAGAATTATATACCGAATAACGAAAAAGAACAAAAAAAGAACCGTTCTTTTTGTATGGAGAAAATAACGGTTTCGGTCCCTGCATCAGCCTTCATTTCATAATAATGAAATTATTATGAAATAAATGAATGAATATCAGTGCACGGCTGGACAACGGCCTCTCCTTAGCCTACGGGAAGAGTGACCGTTACGGGAAAACGAAACGTGACCTAAACTTAATTATCTATATTTGTATATACGAACAGAAAGCTTGACGCAGGGGCTACTTCGCAAATAAGTATTAAAAAATTGGACTTCCAGGATGCTTAGCCAAGTTGCCAATCGCTAACGCTTAGTAGCGTAGCGTAGTTTTCACTCTCTGTCACTTTCACATTAGTGGGACAAAGACAGTTAGCTGCCTTTCGTTTACAATTGACGATTAAGCGTAAGCGATTGTCAACTTGTCTAAGCATACTGGAAACCCTTAACATTCGAACATGGTCGTGATTGTGATATACTATAATAATATACTCATATACACGTAATATACTTTAGATTAATGAAAAACTGAGAATTTGAAGTCTAGCGAGGATTTTCAATTTAGTGCGGATTAATAAGTCTGGAGTCTCAGGTGGAAATTTTATTTCTAATAAGTCCTCTATAAATACAGTAAATCCCTAACTGTACGAAAACTGTCAATTGTAGATCGTGAATAAATATCAAAGCTAACTTTGTTTAAGTGTTATTATTTTCTATTGCCGTCAATGCCGTCCCTGTTTAGTTATATGAATAATGATTTCTGAAAATAAATTCCTGAGACTAGACTAATAAAGTAAATGATTGTTAGAGCACAATTACATTAATGCATTGCACCCTTGTTATGCAAGTATAAGTGCATAAACAAGTATATTTTTTTGGAAATGTGAAGTCGATCATTGATTTCTGTGGATTTGATACCGGAAACTCCAGATTCACGACTGCTAATAAAATCTTGCTTGAAAACCTTTTTGAATTGATTTTTTTCTATTGTCAAGTTAACATATTTTACGGTACCATAGTAGGTGCGGATAGCTGAAAATGTTCTAATATTTGAAAATATTACATTATCAGTTATTTCAAAAGGCAACAGTACAACAGTATCAAATAACTAACAGATACATACACTGCAAATAATAGTTTTGTACCCCCGACTTTAGAATGAATTCTTCTCTCTTAGGTAACCTACTAAATCACGTACAGAGCATCCCTTGAAAAAGGTTCCAGGGTGATTCATCACGGTGACAAATACGCGATGAATCAATTCGCGAGTTCAAAGGATTACTTAACGCTGCAAAGTACTCGGAGGGATCCCGGATCTGCTATTATATCACTCAACGAGCACACACTTCATGAGAACCAATATAAATTTAACCACGAGATTCGTAAAAACCGATTTTAAGGGTTCCGTACGCAAAGGGTAAAACAGGATCACCAGGGTATCAAAGGGTATAGTACTTTGAGCCGATAGTTGAAAATTTCACAGATGCTGCATTTTTGTTGCCACTATAACAACAAATACTAAAAAGTAGAAAAAATAAAGTTCTATAAAGAAATATTCATTGACAATTCAGTACCTTACCTACTCGACTCTTACGACACCCATGGAAAGATTTGAGGCATTTTTTTTGAAGTTGTTCCCCCACTTTTTTGTAACATAATTATTTCTTTTTTTTTTTTTTTTTACTCAGAATCGTGAGCTCTTTCGATCCTAATAGGAGAAATTTTTAATCCCAAAATTTTAATCACATCATCAGCAGTATAAACGCATATATATTTTAATCCGCCCACTGTTGGACAAATACCTGTCCTATTACCTAACCTGCTTAGCCTAAGCAAGCATATAAATGCCCATAATCGTGGGCAACGTGTTGGCGATCGCAGTAGTGTGATGATGACGCTGCTGCCCATCATCAATCTTCGATAAAGAAATGCTCAGTGGCACTTCAAATCCTATCCCATTCTTGCTGCCGTCACCACACGGTCATCCCAAAATTTACATACGTTTTTCTTTCGATTCCTACTTTCCATTCCGTTACTGCTATACATTCCGATCGCTAATCCGCTTGCCCAGCGTGGCGATTATATGGGCATTTGCCTCCTAATGCGTCTATACACATAGTTAATAGGAGAGGCATACGTCCAGCAGTGGACTATCATAGGCTGATGTTGAACTGCTATACAAAATGTAAGAAAAAAGGTTAACGGAATCGAAAAAAAACTTTCGGACAAACATTTTCTCCTGTCAGGATGGAAAGAGCTCGCGATTCTGAGTGCAAATCATATTAAAAGTTTTTAATACAAAAAAAAACCGGCCAAGTGCGAGTCGGACTCGCGCGCAAAGGGTTCCGTACCATTATCAATTTATTATTAAAAAAATACAGTTAAATCAACCTACCTCAAAAACTATAGGAGATAATTTTATCAAACTAAAAATCGTTGATAGAGTTTATTAATGTGCATAACATATATTTTTTTCAGAATTTTATATCGCGTAGTTTAAAAAATAGAGGGGGGGGGGACACATTTTTCAGACTTTGAGACCTGATATCTCGAAAACGATTTGCTTAAATAAAAATGTGATGTATAAACCTTCATATCATTTTCAAAGACCTTTCTATTAATACCCCACACGCTTATGTACAACTAAAAAAAAAATTCTATCCCTCAGTTACATGTATGGAGGGCCCCCACCCCAATGGTTTTTTTTACAATTTAGTATCACATTCCTGTAGCGGTTTATACAACACATATTCTTACCAAATTTCGTTACTGTAGCATTTATAGTTTCCGAGTAAATTGGCTGTGACAGACGGACAGACGGACAGACGGACAGACGGACATGACGAATCTATAAGGGTTCCGTTTTTGCCATTTTGGCTACGGAACCCTAAAAATGGGGGAGAACTTTGAAAAAATGGCGCATTTGGGGTTTGAATCCCGTCACCACGCAGCAACAGCACCCAACTATAGTTTGATATTGACGTAATTCTTAGAGAAAATCTCCACATAAATGATTAAGAAACCAGATGAGGAGATGAACTTGAGGACCATAGTTGTAGTGGGCTATAGTTGTATCCTGGCCTACTACCGCGAACTTCGAAATTTGACAATTTCGAGGATTTATCTCTGTCACTCCACCACAACCTTCATTGCAGTGACAAGGACAAATCTCCGAAATTTGCGGATTTCGAAGTTCGCAGTACGGCCGCTTTTCGGTCATTCTCAAATGTCTAGATCTAATTACCGTAACCGACGATGCGACACGGCAAAAATTGACATATTAATAGGAATATCAGAACTGAAATTTGATTGCCAAAAAATCGGCTATGGTATTTAGATCTAGACTTAGACGTTTGAGAATGACTGTTTTAACATACTCATTTAATCGGAGCTCTCTCCTACTCAGGCTCGCTTGAGCCCGTAGGTCGGTAATCACTCGCAACCGTAGCCCAGATCTATCATTCTCTGTCTTGGTTCGCGGTACTTTGAAGCGTTGAGAACGTGTGAAGCCAAACCGTGTAAACGTACCGAGTGTGCCCTGAAATTGGGCAGGTACTTTATTCAATTGATGACTTTAGAAGAATCTGGGTCATGTCTTATGGGGCTACAATATACAGTTCTGCGGTTTGTAACTCTTTTTGGCGGTTGTTAGAAAAAAGTAGCATGGAGTGCTATTTTTTAGTTTCATAAAATCTTATTAGAAGATAGGTATAAAGTTTCAATTCATTTAGAGTATAGGTGAGTAGAGTAGTTTAAGGATTAACTGTTAAGAAAAATACAACTATTGCAAGTGCCATCAGCGACCATCCAACTAATTTCAAGTGTGATTTTCCGGCAAAACCTTTACTAATTTACGAAATAATAACCTACCACTAACATTAGATCTCCTGGATGTAGATTTTCGTGTTGTCTAGTGCGCTATAATTTAGTATTAGTACCGTTAAATGGGTGAAGTTTCAAAAGTATGCCATCATACCCTAGCAAATTTTATACCTACACAAAACCCGAAAAAAAGTATATTTTTCTGAAATTCTGTTTCTAACATAATTAATCATTCCATCTATCCATAATTTCTATCCTCGTGGCCTTGTACCTTGTATCTTGTATCCTTAATAAAAATACCTGTTCAATGTTGTATATTGATCTACTATAATTAAACATATAAAATAATTTTTCATTGCTCATGCTCGGAAAGTGGGTTGTTGTTTATCTATGATACGGGTGGAAAACGATGCATCGCGGAACTTGGGTTGCAAAAAGACATGTTCCTATTAGCGCTAGCCTTGTAAAATTGTAAGCACCAAGTCGAACAAAGTGCCAACAATACTCTTATTTAGAAACGAATTCGAAGATATTAGTTCTTGGTTTCTTGTTTGTCAGCCTCCGTAGCCTAGTTGGTAGTGACCCTGCCTACGAAGCTGGAGGTTCCGGGTTCGAATCCCGGCGAGGGCATTATTTGTGTATTTATTTATCACAAAATATTTGTTCCTTGGTCATGGCTGTCTATGTATTTAAGTATCTATATGTATCTATCTATTATATATATCGTCGCCTAGTACCCACATCACAAGCCTTAATTGAGCTTACCGTGGGACTAGGTTGATTTGTGTAAGATGTCCCAAGATATTTATTTATTTGTTTTTGTTTTTTTGTAGCGATAATCGTAAGTTAAATATGTCAATTCATTAAATTATTTTAATTTTTCGGTTAAAATTTAAGTGTTTTGGTTTTATATAGCGGTGTCCAAGAGGAACAAACCTATCAAGTTTTTATTTTTTATTTTAATACGCGTAGGTAAGCGACGAAATAATGTTATACTGCCATATATGAATTTATACTTAAAAATAAATTCTTACTAGTAACTATTACATTCAATTAATACTTTTATGTTTTTTTCTTTCCTCTCATTCGTAATGAAAAGTAGAGTGTTTAACTCGGGTGAAAGGCACCCATTTCCACCCTTGGTTAACAATCTACTAATCTTATTGTGTTTATTTTAGAAAAGTAGACAATGTACACAACTACGCACTGAAAAGAACGAGAAGAAGAAAAAACACGCTTCAAAAATAATAATTGTATTATGTATAGGTACATGGATCAAATTTTAAATACAAGGGTCATTACTTTTTCAGATTGACTGCAATTACGATTGCGGCGGCTCAAGTGCAACGTAAAACAAGTCAATTATTGTGATAAATACGTACGATTGCCAACTCGAGATCAAATATTGTTTTCCACTTAATGCTATTATTGGCTAAGCTCATATCATATAGGATGTATACATTAGTGGAGTAGATTTGCTTATGCTTGTCTATTGTCTATTATTGTTTATCCATTTTATTGTAGGTGGGTCAAAATTATTTTCGTTGTCTTGTTTCATACCACTCTGTCACGCTTTTAGCTACTGTTTCGTCTCAGTAAATAAAAAAAATCCGGTGCACTTGTATTTCTTTTTCACGCTAGATTTTAATCCATACATCAGAAATTGAAAACAAAACATCATCTCATACAAAAATCACCACTGCGTCACGTCAGTCCGAAGTCAAAGATATTATAGTTAAAGTGCTAAAAATATATTTACATGACATAAAAATATATTTATATTAATGGCAAGGCCCAAAGCAACAACTAAGAGGCAGATAAATATTATTATTATTTAAAAGGTTACATCATGTTCTCGACAAAATATCGACAATCATACTTTAATTTTTTGATACTAATGGTCGCAATAATCGGTAGCAATAATGAGAATCAATCTAAACCTGTAAAATAACGTAATAATTTAAATCATACTTTTGATCAGCCCGGCGCTCCTATCATCAGCCCAATATCACAGGAACTCGTCTAACAATACCAGAGAATATTAATACATCAAGCCTGACTAAAGCTAAGTGTTTATGTAACATGTTAGGAGCCGAAAATTGGCTTCCCCAAAGGCCTCGACGAAACTGCCCCTCTGGAGCCATTTCGCAAAGCCTATTAACTTAAACCTATTGCGGCGGGCAAAATCATTTGTATGAAATCCGGCCTGAAAGATTTTAAATAAATCACAATCCGTGTTTTGCAGGCAACATTGCATCATAAGCAGTTATCGGTTTTTTGGGTTCCCCCTAGTAACACTACTATGTATATTTATTATAATTTTATATATTATATGTCATATACCAGTTGACTGGTAGAGAATGCCTTTTAGCATTAAGTCCGCCATTTGTACAATTTTCTTTGTTTTGTGCAATAAAGCTTAAATAAATAAATACCAAAGAAAAAAAATTTTTTTTCGGTATATGACATCTATTTATTTATTTAATCTATATTGCACAAAAGAAAATCTTATCGTACATCATTATCTACGAGTAATATTTAAATTTGGTATGTTACTTATATTCGAATAAAGAATACACCAATTAATTATAGAATAAGATAATCAATAATAATTATTATGTGTAGGAACATACTCAGAATGACATCCAACAGTAGGCTTAGCACATGATTGGTGCGACAAAATAATTATGTCGCCGCGAAATATTTTTGATTATATATTTGTTTATAAATATAGAAATTGATTCTACTTATAAGTACCTACCTACCACGCACATTCATGGTACTGTTTCATAGAAAAACCGTGATTCATCGATAAAAAATATATCGACTTTAAGCGCATACTTGCTGACCGGCACGATGCTTTGGCGTTTTCAATAACTAATTAATAAAAGAGGGACAGAAACTCTCTGTCGCCGCAAGATACTGTCGTTTTAATCATGTGCTAACCCTACAGGTATCGTATTACTTAATTTTAAATTAGTATTAACCATCACATCACATACATACAGATTTTTCATGATGAACACATCCTTGGCACTGAAAATCTGTAGGCAGAATGTACATGGTATGTAAGTACCTACTCCGTATCAAATTACTAACTATTGTTTAATAAGATAAGTTATCCAATAATAATTAAATTAGGTTCAAAGTCTCTTGTCGACATAGTTGCTATAATTTTGCAATATCGAATACCAAAACTTAATATGAAAATTCAACTATATGAATTGTTTTCAATTATTACTTGCATACTTGACGTTACAACTGAAACTATTTTCAATAATAATCTTGTTTTCGCAGTGAAAGTATATTCAATGGGAATATTGGGAATGATATGGAAAATTTGATGTCAGTCTCTTATAAAAACAGAATAAGGAGATTAAATCCCGGGGATCTACTGGCATTCAATATCGTTTTTATTAACAAAGTTTGCGAGCACCTGTCGAGACGCTATTGCTCCTCGCCGATCCCACTTGAAACTTTCTACTTACTTCCATTTTAATTTCTAATGGTCCTGACCTTCGTTCAACAAATACTTCTTCCGCTTTTTAAATTAAAAAGTCGGCATATTGTCTCTACCTTACATAATCACAAATTTAGTCGCTTCATTTTCCTTCGTAGAATTGACTTACAGAAAATCCCTCTCGAAAAGAAGAATGAGAGAAGGCCCCGCCGTTGCAAATTATCAAAGGTAAGTTATTCGAGAAAACTTTATTGTTACAGTAAAGGAAAAACTCAAACAAAATTGTGTGTAAGTATCTACTTGAGTGACAGAAAAATAAAATATGATTTACTTTTATTTAAGGCTTCATGCGTAGGTACCTGACTGCGCGGGGTATGCCAGGATTGACTTCCTTCCTCAATTATTAAATAATATTATCTACTTTCCAGTTAATAAGCCTAAATGAAATATCAAGTTACTTTTAAACTGAAAGTAATTTCAGTAAGTAGCGGTTTTAAATGTAAACCTTACATGTTAGCTTTCTAATTAACACATTAAATAGCGTTGAAAAGGAAAATTGTGGAATAAAGTGTAAAAGGCTGTGAGCGAACAATATAAAATAGGTTGGCGTAACATCGCAAATTACGAAAGCAATCTGTTAGGACTTGTTAATAAGCTCCCAAAGACGCGATCATAAATTTCCAGAGACAACAGAAATTTAATATCGACGCGAAAGATGTAATTTTACGTGAAAGTTTTGCAATAGATAGCTAACTTGGAGTCATTGGAACTCCCGTTTTCGGTAGAGGGGTTATGGAGTGCTACTTTCCACGTAAATCAATATGCTTTGAGTGAACAATACGAGTTCTATTGAGTTTAGTTTCTGACGCAATTTACCTGCTAACCGGGGCAAGTTATGCTTTGCCAATTTATGTGTCCCACGTCCTGAACGTATTGTGGCTGAAGGCTTGCAATTCAGCACAATAGAGGTACACTGTCAGGGGGCAACACTAACTATGCGCTAGGTTTGCAATCGTTAAGTACAAGGTACATGTCCTATGCAATTCATGACTGCCAAATCATTAAACGATGAAGTTATCATTTATTTACTAGTTTATATGACTCTAAATTTTTCCAAATTATTTAAAGACCTGGTAAAACCGCCTTTTGATTAAAATCACTATGGTGTAGGATAACTTTCTCTATCCACTTTTAAACGTTCCTACTTAATAATTATTTATTTTCCAGAAAATAATAAAATAAATAAAAATTTTAAATGTTTTATTTTCAGACAACATGAGTCCATAGCAATGTTAGTTGTTTAGAACATAAGTACTTAATATACTTAATATTATGTTAACACATAAATGACAGGTTTTAACCTGTTTCCTGTGTAGAGATCCATTTTGAAATACATACTATAGAAATTTAGTTTTTACAGTACTTAGCTAAATTCTACACTATAAACGACGTAAAAATATGTCTTCAGCTTAGCCTCCCCTCTGGTAGAACACCGCAAATACTGAGTATGTCATCCTTGCAACCTGAATACCAAATATTTAATGAAATTATAAATATTCTAACAATATATTGGTACTGGGATAATGCTGAGTATTTCCTTTATAAATGAACTAAAATTGGAAGGTATTAACCGAATTTTACATTTACATGAAATAAATATTTATAATCTTTAAATGGAAGCGGTGGCGGCTCAGTGGTTTAGGCGTTTGATTTTCAATCCGGAGGTCGTGGGTTCAAATCCTGGCTCGTACCAATGAGTTTTTCCGAAACTTATGTACGGAATATCAGATGATAACTATTTACCATTAGCTTTCGGTGGAGGAAAACATCGTGAGGAAACCTGCATACATCCGTGAAGAAATTCAAAGGTGAATGTGAAGTTCCCAACCCGCTTAGGGCCAGCGTGGGGACTATAGCCCAATCCCTCTCATATATGGGAGGAGGCCTGTGCCCAGCAGTGGGACATTATGTAAGCTAAATTATTATAATATTATTTATGTAATCTTTAAATAAATACTCAGTTAGGGACTTTAGCATCAAGTAGGTACTATGAAAACACTTCATAATTAAGTACAACTTTCTTTTGCATAAGTAAATGAAAAGAGAAAATTATTAAATAAGTCACTAAACTGGACAAGTTGCAAACTCCGAACTCGAAAGTTACCTGAGTTTCTAAAAGTGTTTGGCACGCAACAGTTTAATTACCTATATAAATGTATCACTTAACAGGGTTATGATGACCGAGTTTTTATTTTCGATAGCATGCGTCGTTCTTGCACTTATTTACTAGTAATAAAACGATTTTGACTAAAGTGTAGCATTTGAAAACTGAATTTCTTATGAGTGCAGTTTGATTTTGTCTAATTTTCTATAAATCTATATATTTATACATAGGTAATTAGGTACCTACCTAACCTAAAGTTTCATGTACACCGCTAACGAAGTAAATGATTAGCCGGCAGTCTGGATGCTTAGCCAAGTTGCCAATCGCTAGCGCTTTGTAGCGTATCGTAGTTTTCCCTCTTTGTCACGCTTTCATATTAGTGCGACAAAGACAGTTAGCTTTTCGCTTACGATTGATGATTAACCGTTAGCGATTGGCAACTTGGCTAAGCATCCTGATCTGTAGGTCACGTGATTAAACCGACAGTATTTCTGCCAGATACTATCTGTCCCTCTTTTATTAACATAGTTAGTAAAAGACGGGAAGTCTATCTCGCGGCGACATATTGTCGCACCAATAGGGATGATGACTGTAGTTAAAATAAATTATTTAACATTATGCACGACATAATACACGAAGAAATAATTACTAAGATGTAGATTGCAGTAGTTTTTGTACAGAACTTCTATTTAATAAATTGAAAAGAACTTAAAAGAGTAGGTCATTTGGCAGTACTCAAACGTGACGTCACTTTTGAGTATTTCATATAAAATTCCATAGATCACCACTACGTTGATGTCACGTTTTGACAGTTCGAAAAAAGATGCTGATTTGACTTGTGAGTCATCATGCCTATTATGTAAAGCTTACTGTCGCTATACGAGAACGAGCTTACGATGTGTACTGCGTGTAATATCGTTTGTCGATGTTGCCGTCACGTTCTAACAAGTATACAAGTGCGAAAGTTACGCGTAGCACGATAAATGATTAACGCCTGACCATAATAAGCTACCACACCACAAGGTGGACTGATGACCTGTGGCCTATACCACAAAACTTTACAAGCGTACAATTCTACAAAATTTTATAAATTCCCATACAAAAAGTTGACAATTTTGTAGAATTGTACGCTTGTAAAGTTTTGTGGTATAGGAGCCTGGTGAAGGCCGCAGGAGTCCGCTCGATGCGGGTGGCACAGGACCGGTCATTGTGGCAATGTTTGAGGGAGGATATTTTCACCAGTGGACGTCTTTCGGCTGATAGGATGACGATGATAAGCTGGTGGCCGGTGGTTATGTGGTACTTATTAGAACGTGACGGCAATGCCAATAACTGATAAACAAGGCACCATCATAAGCCTACAGAACTCACTATGAAAACTGTCACTGCTCTTAGCAACGTCGCACGTCGCATAAAATCAGACCTGAGATACGAGCTTTATTTCAAAAAGGTATTTATTACTTTGCTATCTGTTAGTTTGCATGCACTTCCTATTAATATTAATTTTTTTCAAACCGCTGTTCTTTGTTACATCACGCATGTAGCTGACTTCCACGATACAGGCTTTGCCTAGTGTGGGAGTCGTCGATAAATTGCATTATGTAATAGTTAAATATCGATTGGTTAATAAACATTTTTTACATTTACTTTGCTTCGTAAGTACGATATTACTCATATGATAAGTGAGAAGAACTCACCGAAACAAAAGTGCTGTAAGACAGATCCTGTATACCGAAGGCTTTGAGGACGAGCGGGCTTTGCGCCTGCGCGCACGCGATCAGCACGAGGCGGCGAATGTCGCGGCGCGGGCGCCGGTCCAGCGCGCACATGTGCCAGCCGCAGTAGAACACGGCTGGGGAGAGGAGGGAGGCCTGTGGGACAAAGTGGGACCATTACCTGCTACTGTACCCTAAAATTTTTCCTTTTCATTATTTTGACATAAAATGTCGGGCCGCGTGGTGACGGCAGTAAGAATACATTTATCACCACCCCAACTCCTCCTGCGGGTGTCGTAAGAGTCGACTAAGGGATTGAAGTGTCACTGACCATTCTACAAGATTGATGATGGGCAGCAGCGTCATCATAGTGGACACATTACTGCGATCGCCAATCCGCTTGCCCAGCGTGGCGATTATGGGCATTTACCTCCTAATGCGTCTCTGCGCATAGTTAATAGGAGAGGCCTACGTCCAGCAGTGGACTATCATAGGCTGATGATGATGATGACATAAAATGTTATACCTAACTACTAGAATTAGGTTTGCTTATAGATAATTCCACATGTACTAGTAATGTCTTGGCGTAAGCTGTTTTTTACATGGTTGTTGTTGTTGATAAAGAATAAAGGGAGGATTTTTAACGCTTGGTTCTTTCACTCGAAAACCTAAGAAAAATATGAAATACAGTTTTTGTGAAACACGAATCAATAAGAGTAGCCGAGCGGTATAAACAACAGCCGCGAAAGCTGAGTATGTGGTATTCAATCCCCACCTTGGACGTTGGTGATCTTGGTTTTTGTTTTCTTTGGTATATTATTACAACTAATATTTCTAAAATTATGAAAGTAAACCTCCCACATATATTATTAATAGAAATAAATGACCCACCAATTTTTCGTTTCTCACAAAAGAATATATAAAGATATCGCTAGAAATTCTTATTACAATTTCAACACTATTACGAGACGAAATATTAACTTTTTTTATTAGCAGTACTTCAAAGAACTTAATTATGAAACACTACTAATAATACTGAAACAGTCGATTGTGGACCTTGTGGAGTAAATATCCTAGCGTTTATATGCTAAATTCAAATACCTGACAAGTGAAGTTATTATATTTGGTTTGGCTACAACGATTTACATATGAATGAATGCGATTCAGTTTAGGACCCAATCTCATAGTGGGTACCTCATGGCATTTACGCATACCTACCTCTTATATAAATAAGAAATATTGTAATGCATGAATGAGTTATTTGGACCTACTTTATAACAACAAAAGAGTATTAATTGCAATTTCCACCTGATAAGTTATTTCTCCCGCATTCCACAGATTAAGGGCAAGCAAAAAGAAAAGCGATCCCACAAAAGTGTATGTCATGAAAGCATTAGTGAGATCCATATGCGGCGACAGCTGGAAAGACAGATTAATTTAATTTAAACTTTCGTGCAACATGTTATCTATATAAATATACCTAATTAAACGGTTAAACTCGCGTGTATTTAGTTATAATACAACGCGCGACGCGCGAAGTTTTGAAACGGGCTCAGCGCTTGATAATGGAGACCTAGGCTATCCGAAAATACACGTGAGTTTAACCGTTTAATTACATTTATAGATTAGTTTAAAATGTAAGTTTTTCTACTTTATTTCAATGTGTAATCCTGTTGTTCTCACCGCTAAACGCAGCAAAAGTAACACTGCAACTGCTGAGCTTTCACATACTTGAAGAGACATTATTATTCCAAATACACGGTTGATTTCGTCGGCGAGGCTGAAAATGTTAAGTACCTAGGTTAATATTCAGCGTTTTTAAACGGTTTTTATTAACTTCACCGCGTATCAACTGTCGTCGATGCTTCAAATCTTGTGATCAATTTTTCGACCACTTCTACTGCACCGAAATCAATAAAATTTGGAACTCTTATCAAGTCCCCATGACAATGCAATATTATAATATTTTTATCCTCGTATCCTCAAAGCCTGATGCTGCAGACGTACTGCCTTCCTTAACCGAGAATGTTAGACACGTGAAAATGAAAGTATAGCATGTTTGGCATAATCAAATACTAAAAGCCTGATCTTGACTTCCAACTCCTCACTCCTGATGCTGCTGTACTGCTTACAATAACCGCAAGGTTTATCTTTTATCAATATCTTGATTTTAAAGAAGTTCTTTAGATATGAAGTATATAGGTAGAAAAGAAACATGCAAATTTAATACTAACGTCCAACTCCTCAAATCTGATACTCCAGTGTTACTGCCTGCCACAACCGCTAGGTTTAGCGATATGTAGATTTTGAAGTACTGCTTTAGATAATTGGTAGAAACATACGGATTCAATTATCATAATCATCATCATATCAGCTGAAAGACGTTCACTGGTGCCTTAATATAGGCCACCCGTATCCAGCGACTTTCACCAGGTCATGAGTCCACCTTGTGGGGGGCCTACCCACGCTGCGCCTTCCGGTACGTGACCGCCACTTGAGAACCTTACCGCCCCAACGGCCATCGGTTCCACGCGCGACGAGCCCCACACACTTCAGCTTAGCGATTCAAAGAGCTATAATATCGGTTACGTTGGTTCTGCTGCGGATGGTCACATTTCTAATCCGATCTCGCAGAGAGACTCTTAGCATGAGCCTCTCCATTGCCGTTTGGGTGACTTTGAGCCTTCTTATTGTGGCCCATTGTACACGACCACGGTTTAGTACCGTATGTCATTACTGAGGCCCTCCGGCTGATAGGCTCATAGGGTCACGGCTGATAGAGTGACAGCGTGAGTGGATCGCGTAGGGAGAGCCGTCGGGCCTGCGGCCCTCCAGCTGATAGAGTGACAGCGTGAGTGGATCGCGTAGGGAGAGCCGTCGGGTCTGCGGCCCTCCAGCTGATAGAGTGACAGCGTGAGTGGATCGCGTAGAGAGAGCCGTCGGGTCTGCGGCCCTCCAGCTGATAGAGTGACAGCGTGAGTGGATCGCGTAGGAAGAGCCGTCGGGCCTGCGGCCCTCCAGCTGATAGAGTGACAGCGTGAGTGGATCGCGTAGAGAGAGCTGTCGGGTCTGCGGCCCTCCAGCTGATAGAGTGACAGCGTGAGTGGATCGCGTAGGAAGAGCCGTCGGGCCTGCGGCCCTCCAGCTGATAGAGTGACAGCGTGAGTGGATCGCGTAGAACGAGCCGTCGGGCCTGCGGCCCTCCAGCTGATAGAGTGACAGCGTGAATGGATCGCGTAGAACGAGCCGTCGGGCCTGCGGCCCTCCAGCTGATAGAGTGACAGCTTGAGTGGATCGCGTAGGGAGAGCCCGCCGTATGGCGGGGTGTCGGGCCTGCGGCCCTCCAGCTGATAGAGTGACAGCGTGAGTGGATCGCGTAGGGAGAGCCGTCAGGCTTGCGGCCCTCCAGCTGATAGAGTGACAGCGTGAGTGGATCGCGTAGGGAGAGCCGTCGGGCCTGCGGCCCTCCTGCTGATATAGTGACAGCGTGAGTGGATTGCGTAGGGAGAGCCGTCGGGCCTGCGGCCCTCCAGCTGATAGAGTGACAGCGTGAGTGGATCGCGTAGGGAGAGCCGTCGGGTCTGCGACCTTCCATCTGATAGAGTGATTCCGTCAGACCTGCGGTCCTCCGGTTGGTGGACTGAGAGAACGAGTTTATATTTTATAGTCTCAAAATTCGACTTGTATATTGTGAACAATATAACAATTTTAACTTGATTTTCTTAATAAACCAAATTGATTGATATATTCCTTATTGTCAGGTCTTTGTTATCTAAGGTACTTATTGTATAAATAATACGTCCATTTGAGACACTTCGGGCATTCAAGCTTAGGTGCATTAACCACGCCCAGCCTTTGGTTTTCATTTGTCGATCGAGATATTTAATAACATTTTTTTAGTGTCGGATTTCTAAAAATATCTATTCAACAGGGATTCGCCTCCCGTTACACATAAAATAATGTTCATTTCGTTTACATATGTGTCGTGATTCGTGATGAAAGCGCGAGAGTATAAGTGCTACTTAGCATGTATAGTTTGTATTACATATTATAAACAACATCTTTGATCAAGAATAAGTAGGTATAGTATCGGAAATCATTTTAACAATTGCACTAAAAACTTGAAAATAAAATAAGTAAAAAAGTTTTAAGTTAAACGGTTTTTATTGCACCAAAAACTAGAAAATAAAAATTTATTGTATCTAACCGTAGATGCTACTTTCTGTAGATTACTCACGTGAAACTATTATCACTGTAGGTAGTCTTCCCAAGTCGGATGCTGAAAGCCACGATTAGCCTCTACCTATGTCAGTGGATTAAGCGTTACCTAATCGGAAACTTTTACCAAACTAAAATAAAAACGTGGGGCGTTATTATAAAGAAACGTACAAGTGTAATTGTAGCTTTAATTTTGCAATTAATCATCCATCTGTTCCATCACTTCTACAACAGAGGTAAATAGCTTTTATCAAAGCCAGAACAAAACTTATTACACTATTCCTGTCTTGATTTCTATGTGTGTTCTTAAATATGTTACTTCTTTGGGTCCTGTAACACAGGGATTCCTAGCTCAGGACCCATATGCATTGTAATATTAATGTTGCTCTTTGAATAAATATATTTCATTTCATTTCATATATAGTGACTTAATCACAATTGCGTACGCCCCACGTTTTTGTTTTAGTTTGGTAAAAGTTTCCGATTAGGTAACGCTTAATCCACTGACATAGAGGCTAATCGTGGCTTTCAGCATCCGACTTGGGAAGACTACCTACAGTGATAATAGTTTCACGTGAGTAATCTACAGAAAGTAGCATCTACGGTTAGATACAATAAATTTTTATTTTCTAGTTTTTGGTGCAATAAAAACCGTTTAACTTAAAACTTTTTTACTTATTTTATTTTTACTCTCTGTCTCAGCAAGTATTGTTTGTACAATAGGTGATCCCAAGAGTATTATTTTAATATTAATGTAAACGTAATTCAGTACCAGTACCAAATCTAGCATAATTTTAATTAATGTTGTTTCGACTCGTCCTTCCGTCAGTCACGGTAGCAATCGCGAGACGACAATAACGAATGCGAGCGGTTGAACCGCTCCTCGGAGTATCACCCACCTACGTACCTAGTTGTTAGGCCTATACAATACAAAACTCTTTATTGCACACCTCACACGTAATAAAGAACAAAAGTTCACAAAACAAAAGAAATACAAAAAACAGAGGTCACAAACGGCGGCCTTATCGCTAAAAAGCGATCTCTTCCAGACAACCTTTGGGTAGTGGAGACACGATTACAAAAATGTAGGTGGTGCAGAAAAAGGAAAATACTTAAAAAGAATACCAACAACACAAACGAAAATTCTAATAGACATACATAAATAAATGTAATCATATAAACATACATATACCAGCTACATATATAAATATAAGCATATCAAGTAGAGGAAAATAACACATTACTTGCCTATATGAATGGGGTTCGAATGCAAGACATGCATACTTTGTCTAAACAAATACAATTTTATGATAGTACATTACGACACAAGTGCGAAAACATGAAATTCGAAACGAGTGGCGATGTTTTAAAACACAACCGATAGGGAGTTTGGACCTCACGTAAAATGACACACTTCTCGCACTAGAGCCTAAAAAGGCACCATCTGTACTAAAAATACTTTTTCACTCGTGTCGATTTAAAACACTCCCTATCGGTCGTATTTTAAAACATCGCCACTCGTTTCGAATTTCATGTTTCTCGCACTTGTGTCATAATGCACAATTTTTTTGTTATTTATTCAAAATGTCTAGGGTACATTATATAGGTATATCACTACTATATACTACATATATATCTACTATGTATGTACTAGTATATCACAAACTAAAATGAAACTAATCTACAATTAAATTAGTTATTGTTCTTTAATGTATCATGTATGTATGAATAACCTATTCCTAAAAAAATATAATAGGTACCGAATTCCTAAAAAAGATAATTTAGAAATATTTACCTCAATGAACGAAAAGTACCTAAGTTGTAAAGCCTTCAAGGGCCTCTTAATTTTCCATTAAGTAACTGTAGTAAGATAAATTAAATTTTCAGTTAATTGATAACACAGTATTAAGAAATAAGTGAAGAGCGATTTAAACAATATAAAATCAACCTAATCTGGATAAACGAGGGCAGTTTTAGCCCAAAAATGGGACTTACATAGGTTAATACTGCTGATGATAAGTACTTTAGGTGCATGTAACTTTAAGGCTTCACACCAGATACGTGTGCAACTCGTTCACGCCACGCAAGCGATCTGCCATTAAATATGACTTTTTATACGCTACAACGCGCACATCACGCACACGCGGACGCGCACGTGCTGCATACGCATCCGGTGTGGTATGGCCTTTAATCTAGTATTCCGACATGCCATGATGGCGGCAGTTGCATGCGGCGAACTCGCGGCGATACGAGTATCGCCGCTTGCAATTTTTATATAGAAATCGCCTTAGAATCGCCCAAGTGAATCGCTAGTGTGAACAGGCTCTTAAATGCGATTCAGTTTAGATTACCCTTGTCAATTATTATTTTTATTTAACAGTTATTCTTTGAAACTGACACATCGCGATTCAGTTTAGATTAGCCTTATCAATTATTATTTTTATTTAACAGTTATTATTTGAAACTGACACATCGCGATTCGATTAGCCTTGTCAATTATTATTTTTATTTAACAGTTATTATTTGAAACTGACACATCGCGATTCAGTTTAGATTAGCCTTGTCAATTATTAATTTTATTTAACAGTTATTATTTGAAACTGATACACATCGCGATTTAGTTTAGATTAGCCTTGTCAATTATTATTTTTATTTAACAGTTATTCTTTGAAACTGACACATCGCGATTCAGTTTAGATTAGCCTTGTCAATTATTATTTTTATTTAACAGTTATTCTTTGAAACTGACACATCGCGATTCAGTTTAGATTAGCCTTGTCAATTATTATTTTTATTTAACAGTTATTATTTGAAACTGATACACATCGCGATTCAGTTTAGATTAGCCTTGTCAATTATTATTTTTATTTAACAGTTATTATTTGAAACTGATACACATCGCGATATTAGGAGATCATGATATCCCCCAAGAGATAGCCTGACGATAAGTATTCTGACAGGGTCTCTATTGGTTCCCATAAAGTTAGAAGTTCGATTTTTGAAGCGAATAATGTTGTAGGTCCGAATTTTTTTTAGTCATATTGTCATAAGCCATAAAAATTTATATCATAAATCGGTGGTCAGTTTTATTTTATGTAGGTCATAATTATTGTTAGTCATAAAAGTCGATGCCAATAACTTTTAAAATCCATACAGCATCATTTCCAGAATGTTAAAAGCAATAACCTTCCTTATTATAACTGTTACAACGTCTATATTCGCAAGTTGTAATGACAACGGTTTTTTTTTGTTTCGTTTTATGTATGAATTATTATTTGTTATTAATAAATAAATGCATTAAATGTTTATTTTTTTACACCACCGAATAAACTTAGTGAGTAAAGTTGGTAATAAACTTAGTAAGTAAATATTTAGTAAGATTATTATTTTAAAATTCGGTCCTGGCGCTTCGCCGGCCGCTGCCGCGGCACGCTCGCTTCGCTCGCTCGGCTCGCGCGCTGTGGTCACAGTTCAACCTAACACTCCTCCTCGCTTCGCTCGTCGTCGTACCTAAACTGACCTGCCTTAGGGTCGAGTAGGTAAGGAAGTTTCCTAAGTTGCATCATAGTCCATAAATTTAATAATTTAAATTAAGGAAAGTTGTAAATTTCGTATTTTATATTCAATTTTTTGGATGAAATTCGGTAAGTTATTAAAACAATATGAGTAAGAACCATTTGATCCTTCAAATGTATGACTTAAAATATTTCTAAAAAATTATAGATAGACCTTTGAATGTTATAGCCAGCAATTTTATACCTTTTGTAATTAGAGTATGTAATGTTATAGGTTAGTAATGTTAGATCTATTAATCGTTATAGGTACTTAACAAAAATTATGACCATTGATGCTTATATCAGTAAATTATATGGATATCAATTTCTGACTAACGAAATTCGGATCAACAAATATATGGGAAAGAAAGGGATCCCATTCTGACAACTTACTGCATTAGCTTCTGATGCATCTTAATTCCTTCCAAGCATCCGGTTCTCAACTTTTCCTCGGCGTCTTCTTTCCGCATTGTCTCTAAATCACTATCAAAGTCCTCCCTAATCCTCTCGAAGTGGCGCCGGAGGGTGACAAATTTGTACGCAATGCAAATGAGGTGCGTGATTGGCATACAGTCAGCTGACATCATGGGTAGCATCATGTATAGCCACGTGACGTAAAAGAACACGCGGAAAATGGCGGCAATCATCGTGGGATCTTCGTACGCGGGCCAGTATGTTACTACTGTGTAGAACGGGGCACCTGACATAAGAATATTTCTTTAACACTGCAATTAGGCACTACAATACGAAGAAAATAGACAACATAATATTTAACTTAAATTTTTGACAGTTAACATTAAAATACAAGTGCGAAAAAAATGAAGTTCGAAATGAGTTATGAATTACTTTTCCGTACGTGTATCGTACGATGTTTTTCAGTGCCTACATTTATGACCCTCCGAAGATTTCGACCTGACGTAAAATGAACCACTTCTTGCACTAGCGCGTAAAAAAGGCACCATCTGCACTAAAAATTTAAACTTATTTTTTAGTACAGATTGTTCCTTTTTTACGCGCTAGTGCGAGAAGTGTGAAAAAAAATAAGTTCGTTCGAACTTTTTTTTTTCGCACTTTTGTCGTAATGTGCTATTAGTGTATGTCCGGAAAGTGCAGGTATCTGAAATTTATGGGCGTGCCTTGCAGCTAGACGCCGTCACTTTTCACATACTCTGATATTTTTGTTAGAATAGGGCACGTAAATAGTTTATTATTTTACTAAGTACCTATTTTAATCTAGATTGTTATATCTTGATTAACGACTCATTTAGGTTAGCCAAATCTTATTTAAGGGTTCTTTTGTAGGTACATAAATAATGAAATTATTATAAAAGATTAATAGATAAGTTTTAATTGGATGCTTAGAAATTCAGATAATTATGGCTTTTGATACACGTTGGGTACCTAATTCCTTATTACATACCTTCAACAATTGACTTCCTTGTGCTTTCAACGCCATAAGCTCCAAGCGACAGATATACCGTAACTACATAAAACAAAATCCCACATTTCACTTTCCAGTACTGCTTCTTCATAATCTTTTCCTCTTCCAGATTTTCCCCAAGAGCCCCCATCTCGTAATTTAATTTTCTTATAGAAACTTTATGGTACATCATTAGATACATTTTAGTAAGGACGATATTGTGAATAGCCGCAAACATGACAGCTGAGTTTTTTTCCACCGAAGGAAATGAACCAAATAAAGCGGCGACGTTTTCAAGAAAAATCATCGTAGTGTAAATTGAGAATGAAATGAAGCGGTACAATTTGTACGGGATTGTTTCATGATTTATGTCTTCGTACCAGTAATTCCCACACCCCGCATAGTACACAAATTTGCAATAACCTTTTAGCAAATCTTTGGTCCGAAGAGACATTTTTTTCCATAAATTATTTTACGTATTGAATACGTTAATCCGATATACGTTCGTGTTTGGTCACGCGGAACGTGACAATAACAAGAATTTATCAATCAATTTTATTCATCAGCAGGTACATTTAAAATTGGGGTGTTAAAATATTTATTGAGTAACCGAATATAAATTACGATAAACGTAAATTAAGAAAGTTTGTTGTCAGTGTGATGCGCGTCGAGTGGTTCATTAATTATGGACGGTTAATTAATTGTACGCGTGCCATTAATATTTAAAATAAATTATAACACCTGACAATTACATCGACGTAATACGTAGGCATTAAGTATCTGTCAATTATTGTTGGAAAAAAGTTGTGAAAAAAGTCAAGTGGGAGTACTTAGAAACTTATATTTTAAATTATAATGAATTGAATTATTTCCCAAACTTACTGTCATGTCGGTGCCAAAGCGAACTTGGAGAATCCTCTGAACTGATAAATTTATAGCTGTCAAAGTTATGATGGAATTCAATTTTAGCCCGTGCAGAGAGTATGTAGGTAGTTATAACAAAGTTAATGGCCTTAGTTAGACGGCTGTCTGTGGCGATCAAACTACAGGCTCAAATAAAATATGTACAACATTTTCAGACAATATTATTTCGTAGCACCAATAAATTTCGTTTTATACGATATGCGCAAGTTAGTAGTGAATAAAGAAATACGTCTAATACTTAAGACTGACAGCCTATTTAATCTTACCCTTTTACATATTTATATACTGTATGGACTCTTAATAGGTATAGATCATTAAAATCACACTGAACCAAATCGAATTAAAATAATATGAAATAACCACCTTTGTTAAATTATATCTACCTAACAATGTATGGACTAAGGTGTCACAATTTTACATTTATCTTCAACATTTCTTCACGACATCTCTTACGCTCATGGGGGCATTTTAGAGTTTCAAGCTCTCGAAATCAATTGTCAACAAAAATTATTATACTTACAATGTTTGGGGAGCTATACTTCAAATTACCATCAATTATAATTACAAAACTATTTTTCTAAAGACGTTTTTCCTGGTAAACAAAAAGACAAATTCGTGCGCTGGAAAAGCAAAAAAAAAAACAAAAATCGGCCCCAAGACTTTGTATTGAATGTACATACACGAAATTGATGATCGATTTCAAATTAATTTTGCATCGGTTTTCGATATAATTTTGATAAAAACGCATTCTGGAATAAGACCCTCGTATAGTGTGCATATCCCATGAGACCCTCACGCCACCCCTGCCCTGCTGAGAGCTCTTGATAGTGCAACGCCCTTGCCAGTGGCTGTGACCATTAAGGTCAACAACGACCTCACTAAAGACGACTTATTTTGAAGTTCCTGCACTCACTGGGTCCGCATAGTTTTAGACTCGTTTTAATTTTGCTGAAATTCACGAAAATTAGTAGTTTCATTTGTATGTATATTGTTTTGTTACACCTATGCATTTCGTCCTAGTTTTTAGAATACTTAAATCATTTCATTTCAAATACTTCCGATTGCGAAAGGTACCTAATCATCATAGTCACCATTCGTATCACGAAAGCTACATTATACGTACTTATTTATCTTATTTCTGCATAATCTAAGATGTCAATATCAAAATTGAGACTCTTATACGTATTCGCAAGCAAAGTAATAAAAATTCCTCCTCCAGTATAAATGTGACAAAAAATTACAAAGAATAAGAGCCTAGCCTCGGAGGTATCGGCTGGGAGCATTTGAATCGGAAAGTTCCCCGCTAATTTAACTTTAAAATGACCTTTTCACAACTTTACTGAAATTCTATTGACAGGGAAATGTTGGTTTTTGCAAAATTTTAAAACTTCTTTCAGAAACCGATTCCTTCGTGAAAACTGTGCGGAGCAAACAAATATACACTGCATTTTCCTTTTTAGTTGGATTTATACTAACTTTCTGTCTTTATTAATAACGCTAGGTTATGAAGTAGATAGGTATCTAAAAAAATCTGTCAAACTCAGAGTGCACAATTTTAGGGTTCCGTAGTGAAAAAGGAACCCTTAAAGTTTCGCCACTGAGTAAAAACGAACTACCATAGAAAAAACGAGTAAGCGCCTAAACGTAAACAGTTTCCTAGAAAAGCAAGACCGTATTTGTAAAAATAATTCCAACATGGGGATCAGATGTTAGAAGTTTTTCTCTCAGTGGCAGATAATGCCTGGGTCCGTCGAAAAACACTCTTAGTACGTGACCCACACTTTATCCTTCGGGAGCCTGCCATTGATATATTGTAGTATCGGGGTTGGATCTCAGGGCTACCCCACCTAACCTATCCTTGTGGAGTGTGTAAATCTTCTCGCCTCCGAGAATTACCGCTCATTAGGCTGTTTGTACAGTTTCATAGGCAATTGTTCTAAGTATTTTACTAAAACCTACTGCATTGAGTACAGTAGGCTTAGCAGGATTAGTGCGACAATATATTATGTCGCCGCGAGATAGACTATCCATCGCTCTTTTATTCATATACTTAGTAAAATAAGGAAAATCTATCTCGCGGCGACATACTGACATACCAATCATGTGCTAAGCATACAGAGGGGTACCTACCTATTTACATAATACTTACTAGTACGTGTATACAGGGTTGGGCGGATTAACTGTCCTATTGAAAAACATTCGTTTATCTATTGAAATATAATTGCTTTTCATACCCTGTATGTCATTTTAAATCGTCGATTCAATCAGCTTCATGGATTCCGAAACTCATTCTCATAACATTTAGTTGTATATATTTTTAAGAAAAAATGTAAAAAGCGGTGTTGTTGGATAATGGTGCAGCGAGCATTAAAAATCGGGCGACATTATCAACTGACCATAAAAGTAAATATCAACTTATGTTTTAATACTGCACACCATCAATCGTTTCAAGGAGTCCTCTGCTTCCAAAATCAAGCCGAAATTGGGTAAGCTTTAAATGATTTGAGTCAACAAAGTACCAATAAGCAATTAAGCACCCATGGGCAATTTTTACGAAAATGTGCCTCTTATTATATAATCTTCGATAAAATTATTAAATTGAAGAGGGGTTAATATTTTGCGCACTGCAAAATAATCACAAAATGTGAGGCCCTTATAAAACAGATAATTTATATATGTGTCTTCTCTCTTTTAAAAATATAAGAGTTAAATACAAAAAGTCGAATAGGTGGCACGATGGTATTTTTTCAAAGAAAATGCATTTTCATTGCAAGAGTTTGGTAAATGCCAGATTGATTATGGGTATAGTGTTTTATTAAGAACTAGAAAGGAAGGTATTTTAGTTATAAATTTATTCCAAAAAGTTAATCAATCAGGGTACAATATGATAAGAAGAAATACCAAGTTATAGCCAAAATTATGAGGCTGATATTTACCTAGCAAAGTACGTTAAATCTTTAGATAACTGAAATGCTATAAACATTTCCATATACAAATCAATGCAGAGTTTTATTGAGACGGGTTTAGGCTAAGATTCAAGTTTGTACTAGGGTTAGATAACGTAATATGACATCACATGGCAGATAAGTTAGTGCGTGCCGGATGAAATTCCTTATACGACATAATGCTTAAAATAATACATGTTAAAGGGGAGTTTATCAAATTTATCAATTGCTGCGGTAAAATATAGAATGTTTCTGATATAAATAACACCAAGATTAGTAATATTGTTTTGTTTTTAAACTTTTATACCACTTTTTAACTAGGACACTTAATCCGCCCAACCCTGTACACTAGGAAAATTAAATAGAATTTCGTAAGTAATTTATGTAGGTACGCGTATAGGTACCTAATTTTACTGATGCTAAATTAAAGAAATGCAAAACGCCAAAAACAGAATATATTTATCAACTATAACATAACAACGGAATTTTAATGGCAATGTTTTATTAAAAATATACACACGAACTAAGTAGAAGCTCTATCCGATAATTGAATCTATACAACTATGCGCGCTGTGCGGAGTATTTAAAAGCAGAGTTTGGAAAAAATAAATAAGGTTAGTCCTGTTGTACAAGATTCGGATTTATTTATATGCATTGAAACTGTAGTATCGGCTGAAATAAATTGGACTTGTTTCCTCGAGTGTACCTCGTGATTTATAGGCTGCAATCAATAGGTATCCAGTGGGGACGTGTGGGCGGGGCACGTTAAATATCTTGCAATTGAAAAAAATACTTCTTTTTCAATTCATTTGGCACTATCATTACATAATAACCTTAAAGAGTTAAGTATTTTTCGGTATTAGCTTCTCGCCATTGTACTGTTACAATTTCTGAAACAGCAGATTTTTTGCCAAAATGTAAGTGAGTAGGTGTAGGTACTTAAATAATATTTATCTGCAAAATTACCAAATAATTATCCGACCTACGAGTATATAAGGCCAAACGTGTCTCGAAGTTGATTGAAATTCCGCAGTGTATTTTTGCGAAGCTGATGCATCAAGTATCTTAAACTTAATGTAAAAATCGTTTTTTTTATTTGCTATTTAATTTAACGATTCAAAAATGCTCGTTGCTGGGACTTGAATAAAGAATACTTTTACTTTGACTAATGCGGAAGATTAGATGTTGTATGAACGAATTACTGCAGCATACAAAAGTATTGCTTTTATCAGATGACCAGGCATAAGAAAAATTTCTACATATTATTTACTAACTCAGCCCACAACAATATTACGTAATTTCGCAAGAAAAATATTACTTCGAAATACAAATACATCTTGCAATTTTCACATGAGAACGAAACTACGAAAATCAGTTTAAAAACTACAAAAAATTATGAGAATCTGCAGCGGATCGCTCCAGCACAGGGAAACGGCGAACATGGGAGGGGGTAAAAGCTCACCCTAGGGCCTAGGTTATACAAAACAACATTCAGTGACTGTTATCGCGAATCTCACGTCTGAGTTTAGCGTTGCTTGCTGCGGACTCTTAAAGATGACTCAAAACCATATTATTATATCCTAGCCTAGGGCAGTCTAAATTAAATAATTCCAGAACATAATGGGATGAATTTTAAAAATATGTAATGGACAACTACACGTAGATACAGTAAGCGCCAAAAACCTTGTTAAAAGTGGCCAAATTGTTCGCAAAACCTACCTACGTATGAGTATGTAGGTAGGTAGGTACAGATCTATGTGACTACCTTGGCTGCTACATTAGTATTTTTTGAGGACGACTGTATAACCAGTGATCGGAATTATGGGTGCAAACCTTTAACAAAACTTCAAAATTGATATATATGGGGGGAACACTTTAGCCAAAAAAATACGAATATTTTTGAACAATCTGTATCCAGTTTTATTACTTATCTCGGAATCTTGAACATACAATGTTTGGCTATATAGATATGTATATTTTAATAGTACATTGTGCATCAAGGGAGGTAAGTACGGAATTACTAACGAGAGCGTTAGAAGAGTTAGTATTCCGCTTACCGACCGTGATGCATAGGTACAATGTTTTTCATCACATTTGCCAACCAAAAAATAAGTTTTAAGACATAATATTATTAAATGACGTACTGACATTTTCTATTACTCCCTAGGGAATTTCACTTTTCTATTACTCCCGCTACGCGCGTAAGCAATGGCGCGCTTAGACAGCAAGTGTGATGAAAACATCTTTAAAATGTACTCTTTCATGTCCACTTGACAAATTTTGTTAAAGTTTTGCACCCAAAGTTCCGATCAGTTGGTAACAGATTCTCAAGAATATGAAATAGTAGAATAATACAGAACAGAAACATAATTTACCAAGTCAGACGAATAGTTACAATTTATGGGCTATTTTAAAAACTTGGGCAATAAATTTGAAGCAGGAATAATATAAAGGCAGGGTCTGTCTGTCTAATCCATGTTAAGGCGCTAAAGCTGTTCACAGCCACTTCCCAAACACAGTTTTGTAATCCACGCCGGGTCGGCATCTCTCCTCTGAATACAAATTGGGTAAAGGATAGTAAAGGGTAAAGGTATATTATTTGCCAGGCAGATTTCCGCGTACGTGATCAGGTGCCCAGATATAGTAGCCAAATTCTAAGTGTTTTCCCATGTAAGGGTGCCCATTTAGTTATAACATCTATAGTTAAGGCTTCGTGATGTGTTAATTGAAAGACCAGGCTGAAAATGGTCAAATACAAAGCATTGGAAAGGGTCAAACCTTTTCCGAATATGAGGATGTCGTACCAATTTAATAATTGAGGTTCGACGTTGCTTGGGACAACGGTTTTGACGCTGTTGTCCGATTTGAATGTTTAATCAACGATGCGTCTCGAATTTATTAAGCATGTATTTCTGTATTTGGTCATTTTGTATATGGATAAAGAAGTGTGAAATCACGATGTAACATTTCATCACACTGTACCTACAATCAAACCCATACATAAAAATTAAACTACGAAATCGCGTATAATCTGTGATAAGTTTTATTTCATTAATATAATAATTACTGTCGCGGTAACTAAAGAGAATATTATGTATAGTAAAGCAATTGGAACCCTAAATCACTTCTCAGGAACCAATTCAAAGTGACGAGTTACCTAAATCAAATTCTAAGAAATCCCTTTCCTTCTATTTCGATCGCAATTGGTTGAACCTATCTAGCCCAATACAGTATAGACTGGAAGTTGCAACCAAAATCCAGTGATACATCAAGATTTCCTCCTCAGTCACCAGTCAGTTTCCGTCGTTGTATTTCTTGAATTACTGTCACGATTACCGAAATCAGTATTCCATACTTTTAATTTAACAATATTAATATTAGTTATAGTTACCAAAAGCTCGTGAGCATTGAACGGCCGTCCCCTGTAAGTTTGTTAACGCAATATGGAGAATATTCCCAAATGATAACTTTCCCCATAACAAAATTTTGAATTTGCCGAGAACAGCGCATCGTTACTCGTAAGTTATTAATAATATTGTTATGTCATGTGTAACATAATTTGAGCCAATACATTTTTACAAACAGTATGAATTGGGTAAGTAGTAATTACCGCAAAACCACCTAACTGTAGTTCAAACGCTCCCAAGTATGATCCAAAATTTAATCGAATATCTTCCATGAAGGTGCGTTCAAACCAAAAGAGCATTCGCTGTTCTATCGCCCGTTCTACGAAATCAACCAATCACGTTTTGTGTAACGATCGAATTTCGTAGAGTGGGGGGTTAGAATAGCGAATGCTCTTTTAGTTAGAAACGCACCTTTAGGTGTGATTAGGTGTCATCTTTATTGTTGTTGATTAGATAAGAAAAACTTGGACATGGACAAAACCACAAAGAAGATTGGGACTGATGCTTATTTTGAAGTTGAAATGTTGAATGCGATTATGGGCATTTACCTCCTAATGCGTCTAGAGTCTGGCTAACGAAAGCTGAGAATGAGAAATGGCGGCAAATTAATAAAATATAGAGTATGGTATCACTGGGTTGCGCCCCGAAAATCAGTCTTGATACTTGTAATATATTTAAAACTTAAAATTATTTTGTTAAATTACCTGTATTTATTACAATCCAAATTAATATATTATATATATGTACATAACGTAGCTGTTCCATGCAACTTTGTCTGCATGACACAATGCAATATGATGTAGGTATTGTAGGTACCTACTACTCTAAATGATGACCCATACAGATTGGCTTAAAATTGGATGTTTTTCAGCTCTTCATATCATTATAGTCTTTGTACCATAACATGGCCGAAAAACAGAGTGATTTTCACACTTGGATATAACACTATTATATGTCTAATACATAGGTATAGGTAATATTAGTAACGATTTGTAAATTTTATCATCGCAGAATGGGTGTAATCATGATTAAAACTACCTATAAAATTGTCCATTACGACACAAGTGCGAAAAACGTGAAATTCTAAACGAGTGGCGATTTTTTAAAACGGGATAGGGAGTGTTTTAAATCGACACAAGTTACGAATTTCGTTATTGCACGTGTCTCGTAAGACGTTTTTTAGTACAGATGGCCCTCCAAAGTTTTGAACCTGACTTAAAATGACCCACTTCTCACACTAGAGCCTAAAAAATGCACCATCTGTACTAAAAAAATATAATTCTGCCGGTGTGTGTATTTTTAATAAATAAGAAACGAAATATTTATATTTTTTATTCAGAATAATTAAAGTCAGACTTAAAAAACTCATACAATGATTCATATTAATGATTCATACTATTTGTGCCATAACACATAAATCACATAATAAACTCATCTAATGCAGTTTTTATGACATTGTCTCTTTCGCTGTACTTATCTTCCACATGAATGACATGGTCAGTCATTGATTTCCAATCTGAGGCAGTTATACTCGCGAACTTTTTTCATTCTTCTCCAACTCGCATAACTTTTCTACCGTATTTTTGACAGCGTTAACTCCTTCAGCCTCTCCCAGACCTTCTGGTAAAAAAAAACAAATGACCATTTTAAATCAACCTAACATAAATACAAACTTAAATCGATAATATATTAGATAATGAGTACAAGAAAATTTATTGAATAAAGGTAAGTATCAAAATGGTACTTCGTACTAACCTAGGAACACCGATATCGTGTGTAAACACTCATGTTTTTCCTTTTAAGCGATGATTTTCTCCTCTTGTTTTTCTTTATATTTACTTATTATAGTACGCAGCAGCTTACGAACATTACTTTTCATAGTATTTTTCATCATAAACACCTTAAAACGTTGCAATTGTGGAAAGCGAGCAATGGGTGTCAAGTCGAACGAAAGACAGAACATGACGTTTGACAATGCAGCTTGTGATGCCATATGAAAAGTTCCGTAAAAAACTCATTCTCAGCTTTCGTTAGCCAGACTCTATACGCATAGTTAATAGGAGAGGCCTACGTCCAGCAGTGGACTATCATATGCTGATGATGATGATGATGATGATGACATACAGATACTTAAATACATGGACAGCCATGACCAAGGAACAAATATTTGTGATAAATAAATACATAAATAATGCCTTCGCCGGGATTCGAACCAGGAACCTCCAGCTTCGTAGGCAGGGTCACTACCGAGTAGGCTACGGAGGCTGACAAATGTATAAATATTAGCAATGCCACCCATCCCAATGTTTACCTCATCAATGTGAATGAAAAAAATGACGATTAAAAGAGTACTGATACAGAAATACGGTAAATATTTATTTTGTGGCACTCACGTCCAATATCCGGATATTCCGGATTGAATATGATATGACAGACAGCATTTTCAATATTTTAGCTGTTTGATAAAATTGGAATCTGGTTTTTAATTTAGGTAAAGGTCAACATGTCATACGCAGCCATATCTATTTGATTATGTTAGTGCAGGTCAACGGGAAAAAAACAGCGAGGAAATATTGCCAGCGTCCTGTGTACCATGCCGCAGAGAACTGTTTCAGATTTATTTTAGTTTTAGTTTAGCAACAGTTATACTGTCATAACATAAGGTCATAACTCATAATTCTAGTATACCTAGTGTGTTTAAATAAAAATAGTGTAAAAAATCATCGGTAACAATAGAAAAAGCTGATTTAAATTGAGTGAACCCAGATAGTCCCTATAAGACTACCTAAATATAATAAAATATACAATTTTAGACCTCATGTTCCAAACATAGGTGAGTAAGATAGTGAATACATATTTTTGCCGTTGACTGTACTATCTTGGTTCTATCCAAATTTACAGTAAGAGTAGGAACAAAACGTTACTATGTGCATCTCTTCTTTTGAGTTCATAACATTAGCATAAGAACGTATTGCGAAAACACAAATCAAATTATTTATTAACTAAATATTTTGATTTGTACTTGTGTTATTTGTATGTACTTTGAAGACCGAGTGACCGAGGGGTACGGGTATCAGCCGCGAAAGCTGAGTTCGTGGGTTCGATCCCCACCTCGGACATTAGGTGATCTTGGTCGTTTTTCTTTGGTATATGACATCTAATATTTATAATTAGCATAAGACTTGGGGCGGTATGATTCTCTCTGTCTATGCCTCGAGTGAGTAAAAAAGAATCCAAACTATATTTTACACAGGATGGGAAAATTTTGCTAGGGTAATAATAAGTCTACTAAAGCCGGGATTACACCCGCAGGCCTAGCCAAGAGCCCAAGATGCCATTATGCATCGTATACGATAAGTGATAAGTCACGTGACCATAATAATGTATGGAAATGGTCACGTACGAATCTGTCATTCTCATACATTTATTACTTATCGCCTATCGTATACGATAGCAAAATGGCACCTTGGCTAGATATGCTGCTGTAAGTACCTACTTACGTATGTTTTAGGAATTGAGCTATAGTAAGGAACGAGAGATGGTTGAGTTATCACTTATTCTTTATTATAGTACCTACAACTTACGTAAAAACTCACAGGTGTAATCCGGCCTAAAGAGCAAATATTTCAGGCCCTGTGTAATTTTCATATCAAAATTATGCAAACAGCAGATTTTTTATGCTATTATTTTTAATTTCTCACAGAAACAAATTCATATCATGTTGAATATTTGTTATGTTCTCAGGGCAAAGAACCCACATTGTCGAATGGCCCATATGGCGTTATGTGCATGAGGTCTACAATTGTACATAATTATATTTATGTCCACTATACTACACTATATCCACTCACTTGCTTTGATTTTTACGATAGAGAGTCTATCGTATGTATATGTAAAATAAGAGTGATGACATGTAACAAAAGCTACATGAAGCAAGTGAGTGGCTGTAGGGACTGGGTTCACTCAATTGAAATCAGCTTTTTCACGTGTTACCGATGATTGTTCACACTGTTCGTTGCCGCCGCGATTTGGGCTCCACTTTTCACTTACGATAAGGTGGAGTGGAGCCACTTTATTGCATCAATAAAAAAAAATTGGTAATTCGCCATCGACAATGTGGTCTTTGCCCTGAGAACATCACACTTTATCAGCTGTTACTAGCACTCATATTCTAAAACCATAATCAAAAGGAAAATAAACGCCACGCCAGCATTGTACAGTAAAACGCGTCTGGGTTCGGTGTTACTCAGGGTAACTAGGTTAAATTTTTATTTAATTTTATCCCATGATATATCTTCATTTATAATTATTATTTAGTGACACATAAAAGAGAAAGTAAACAATAATAATAACACTAAAATCTAAAATTAAATATCTAGTTAAAAAATACATCTTAAAAGGTTATATATACATACTTACAAATAAAAGACGTGCTCCAACTCCGAGCCCGACGTTAATGTGCCCAGAAGGCTGGCTGCATTTCCGCGTTGAATGGCAAGGCTCAGGCGCTGAGCAAGAAACGAGCCAGCCCTCTGGTCAGCGGTAGCTTCAATTAAGCGTTTTCCAACTTCTTTGAAAATGGAGTGGGCTCCAGGTCCCCAAATTCACCTATGCACTCCGTTGTAGCCACCTTTGGATGTACCCCGACCTTCTTATATTGATTAAAGATAACCTGTCATCAATCATTAACATCCATTTGGACAACAATCAGTGGTCCCAAGCCTCCCTTCCTATCAGGCATGGTGGCATTGGGATCCGCAAAATTTCGCTTGTTTCTCTCCCAGCATTCCTTTCATCAATCCATAGCTCTCAAAATTTAATCGCCAAAATTCTAAAATACCCCACTAATTTAAAAATTCCTTTTTTGACAGAAGCCGTAGCTTTTTGGAAGATCAACTGCCCTAATACAGGCCTGCCAACTTCTCCCCATTCGCAGCGACAATGGGACGAGCCGCTCTGCTTACTGGTACGGAATAACCTCTTAGAAACGTTTACCAACCCAGCAGAGCGTGCTCGTTTCCTTGCCTGTTTAAAATGGGAGTCTGGCTCATGGCTACAGGCCTTACCTTCTAAAAATCTGGGCACATTACTCAACAACAACACATTTAGACTGTCTATCGCGCTGCGTCTAGGTGCTGCTTGCGTTGCCCCCTATCAATGCCATTGTGGCGTTATGATGAGCAATAGGGGGTTGCATGGTCTGTCCTGCAGCAGGAGCGCTGGCCGTATCGCAAGGCACGCGTCCGTCAACGATATCCTGCGCAGGGCCCTCACTAGTGCCGGTACACCTGCCGTCCTGGAGCCCACAGGTCGGGCCCGGGACGACGGTAAACGCCCGGATGGCATGACACTTGTTCCTTGGAAGCTGGGGCGGCCTTTAGTATGGGACGCCACATGTGTCGATACTCTGGCGCCGTCCCATCTTCCAAGAACTTCGCTACAAGCTGGAGCGGCTGCTGAAGCGGCTGAAAACCTCAAGCGGCGCAAATATGCAGCCCTAGATTCCGGTTGCATGTTTGAGCCGTTTGGGGTAGAGACCCTCGGGCCTTGGGGACCTGGAGCCCACACATAAATAATCTTGTCCTATTGATAAGAGGTTGAAGAAGATTGATGCTAAGAAGGAAGCTTCATGTCGTTCTTAGTAGTAGTTTTTAAGTAGAAAATCGTAAATACAATTTTCCATCCCTCCTTCGTTTAACGATTACTTATCTACTTATCTCAACCGATCAAAAGGCCAGATGCGGCCAAATAAAGCGAAGCAAATTTAAACCGTAATAGCTAAGAGCACTCCTGGCTGTTAATTCACGTATATTGCTCAAGCATGGGCGAGCGCTCATTTGATACAAGCCACTAGAATGTGACCGATAATTAATCTAAGAGTCTGCGAGGAAAGGATAATATAAATGGCGGCACACAGGGAAATTATATGATTTTTACATGGCAACTGATTCCACTATAATATCAGGTTAGCGTACTGCGAAGTAAAAGATAAAAGCCATTATAAAATTACCAATGTATCATAAACAACACGTTTGTCGTATGGGAGCCCTTAATATCAATTTTATTCTACTTTTTAGTATGTATTTTGTTGTTATAACAACAAAAATACAGCACCTGTGATAAATTCAACTGTAACTATCATGGTTCACGAGATACAGCGTGATGACAGACAGACAGACAGCGGAGGGAGCCTTATAGCCAGGGGCTTATTTTTCAAAAGCTTGTAACTTGTAAGTTGTAAAACAAGCGGAATTCCTTATCTTATTAATGATGTTATAAAGAGACTTCTATTTGTATCACAAGTTACAACCTTTTGAGAACCTAGCCTCTGGCCACGATATTGGTCTAAGGCGACCGGCGGCGAGAGAATCCATAAATGGAGCGAGAGGCCGATATTGGAACTCCCTCTCGCACGTATGGTTTTAGAGCAATGTCGTGCCGAGGCCATTAATAAATGGGTCCTGTTTTATGATTGGCAGCAGCATCATCACAGTGGACAAAATATCGCCTTGCCAATTTCACTTTGCATGGCATGAAACTCATCGTAATCACCTGAGCTTTCAGGTAGTTCGGCAAGCGACTAGAACAACCACTCTGAAGCCGTGAAATATTCCGAGCGAGTACGGCCCGACTGCACATTTGCAGCGAATGTGCAATAACTGGTGAAATAAATCTGCACCGTTCTTGCAGGCGCGTGAGATTGGCACCACTATCAGATATCGGGCCATTTCAGCCAGATTTTGTCCCGTAAAATGTATTATGGGATTGCGTTGTTTACTTTTCACGGTATAAAATATTTACGTTACGCTATGTCCGGATTTAAATGGATCGATGACTATATAAAATAATATGTTATTGCCTTTTGGTCAGTCTTCGTATATAGCGAAGTTAGACCATGACTATGAAGTTTTCAGAAATCCCGGAGAGGGAATTATTTGTGTATTTATTTATAACAACTATTTATACCTTGGTCGTGGCTGTCTATGTACAGTCAAGTGCAAAAATATGTGTGAGTTTAGTAAAACGTCCCACTTTGTCGTTTGCCATAAAGCCGCTTTGTCGGTTTATTCATATGAAGATACAAGTAATGTCACAATAATCTTGTCCCACTTTGTCGCTTACCGTAAGCGACAAAGTGGGACGTTTTACTAAAAACTGACACAAATAAGTATCGAAAGAATCCGCTCATAAATATGTTACGACGTAGGTATTTATTAGACAGAATTAGAGTGCACTGGGACATATTTTTTAACATTTTTGTGTACTCCTTATTTTGTCTTTGACTAAAGATGTTCAGCGGAACAACATCCATAGACGTCGAAGTTTGTTTTTCATTGTATGTTAACAATGAGTTAATTGAAGTTGCGGGGCTGAAAGTGTTGAATATCTATGTGTATCTATGTATCTATTACATATTTATATCGTCGCTTGGTACCCACATCACAAGCCTAATTGAGCTTACCGTGGGACTAGGTCGATTTGTGTAAGAGCGCTCGTATGAGAGCGGATGGAGATACCAGGGAATGAGAGGTAAATATCACTATCTCATTCTTTAGTATAGCTCCGTCCCTATAACTTACGTAAGAACTTACAGGTAAATTTATTTATTTATTTATATTAGTTTAAAAATAAACATGCTTTCAAATGAAGAATATGCCACAAATTAAATTAACGATTAAATGTCTGACGAGTAAGCCTGTGTGTTGCGATACCGATTGAAGCAAAATTGTGTAAAAACGGTAAACATTATCCACCATCGTTCAAAGATCCATCGATCAGTGTCGAATACCCGTAAGCCTTCGATATAAAGCACCTTATTCCTTTGAAATAAGTGAAATATTTATACGGCCAATGACGTGGTTTTCTGATCCACTTATTATGTGGCTCTAGAAACAGAAATCTATAAATGAATCGCATGTAATTATCTCGAAACTATTGCTACAATAAATAGTTTAAATATTTAGCGAAACGGGTTACTCACGAAATTTAAATATTTGAACCAGAAGTAGGTACATACCCGGGTCCAATATATATTATAATACAATGCACGGATATCACAAATCAGTTAAACGAATATTGAAACCGAGGATTGAGATGTAGATTTTAGCCAAACCGTGACGTGAGCGTTATTTGATTATAAATTCTAAGTTTAAGAAGCAATGTAGGTACTTTAAGATGAATCGTTAATTAGCGCTTGACAATGACAGCCCGCGGCCACTCGCAGCGTTTGACAAGTAAGCAGGGCACGCGTTACATTGATCGTTCGAAGGAAATAAAATTAATTGTACAGCTAATTTAAATATTTCTCAACTCTTAATACTTGAAAACAATTGCCAGTAATAGGTATAATTATCAATTTTATTTTCCTAAAAGCCTAGGTCCCCACGAAGGTGGGACGGTCGGTGCACCGTCATTTGGGGACGGTGAAGAGAGGCTGTTGAAGGAAAATTTGCCATGGGCATTAGGGTGGGTCATTTTTCAAAAATTTCGATTTTCTGAAGATAATAGTTACAAAACGGTGCCATTTAATATTTGATTATCACTCTTATTTTTATTATATTTTTAATTTAAGTTTTTCTGCCTCCGGATTTGATTAGTAATTTTCTTAAAATGTATGGAACTTCAAAAAAAAAGTTGTTATTTTTGACTTTTTTTTCGTCTCTTTTGGCTCCATAACTATAGAAAAGCTATTTCCAGGTAAACACAATACTCAAACATAGCTCAAGTTGCAATAAAAAGTAAATACATAGATATCAACTGTGGTCAGTACAAAATGTACTGAAGTTTCTATGAAATCTTTCAATTAGATCCGGAGGCAGAAAATGAATTCCGATGGCCAAATAATTTTGCACACTCTTTGTCGACCTAATTCCGGAACTATTGACAACTGTTACTAGTAAAAAACAAATACTTTTTTTTTCTTCATACATCAGTGACCCACCCTAATGGGCATGGCGAGAGATAAAATGATTTTGGTGATGATGATGCGGTATGGCAAGGCAAAGTCCGATCTGAGCGAGGGGCCGCACATAGTGTGCCACTAAGAGGGATAGACATAGTCACTTACTACTAAGACGAAAGTGCCACACAGGCACTTAGTGACGTATTCAACGCATTTGTCTGGCACTTACATTTAGCATCTAATGCACACACACACAAAAAATAGTGGCACAGTGATAAGGACGGACGATTATCGTTCCTTTTCACTTCCACTAGTAAAAAGTTTCATAAGACCATCCCTTTCGTTCTTGCTATTATTATAACGTTGTCAAATCCATATTAATCCTACATTCATGGATCTGAGAGAGATCTGAAAAGGACAGATGGAGAGAAAGAGACGTATATATAACTGAATATTATAATGTTTGTTTTCAATTAAGCGAACCATTAGCAAACAAATAGTTGCGTCTTGTGCGGGGAATTTACGTAAAATTGGAAATAAGTTTGTTTGACTTCAATATTATTATGAAACAAATAATTTTCAACCGATTTAAAAAAAGAAGGAGGTTCTCATTTGGGCTGTATTTTTTTTATGGTTGTAACCTCAGAAATTACGCTTACGAAAGACGCTTAGCCAAGTTGCCAATCGCTAGCGCTTAGTAGCGTATCGTAGTTTTCCCTCTCTGTCACCCTTTCATATTAGTGCGACAAAGACAGTTAGCTGCTATCGTTTACGATTGACGATTAAGCGTTAGCGGTTGGCAACTTGGTTAAGCATCCTGATTTTGTTTTTTTTTATTGGAAAGTAATAGTTATTTATGTGGCTGGCGCATAATAAGAGGCATTAAACATGAGTGTGGTTTTATGAAACGAGCCGTAGGCGAGTTTCATAATAAGATCATACGAGTGTTTAATGCCTAATTATGTACAGTCACATACATAACTTTATCTACATCCATATCATTAGTTTAGAATGACAATTTACCTTTATTTTCATTGATATCCACTAAGTAATTACCTCTAAATATAAAAATTCAAATCAGTTGAAATCACTCAATTTGAGTAAGGATATCCTACAATAAATATTTATTGAAAAAAAAAACAACAAAAAAGTTGACTTCATAATGTTAAAATTAATATCATGACGACGATACTTTAATGTCAACATTATGATGCACTGTACTCTGCCTGTACTTTAATGTTAACATTATGATACAGCCACAGACACCGGTCTCTTAATATAGGTCATTACATTACCGCTTCTGAATACATAACAGGGAAATTATGATATTCCTGTAGATAAAGTTCTTTTAAAGTAAAGACAGATAGACTCGGCGAAACTATAAAGGTTTGTAGTTTACTACGGCACCCGAAAAAGGCAAAGTTAGCCGACGGGCCAATCTTAGGTATAGGTTAGGTTAAGTAGATTAGTTAGATTTAATCTATGTACAGTCGAGTGCATTAATATATAGACACATTTGTAAGGGATCAGTATGGAGAAGTGTATATATATTAATGCCCTTGACTGTACATAAATTGTAATTTTGAAATTAAATATATATAAAAAAATAGGTATATTTACAAGACCGCGTTCGTAATATTTTACTCAGGACTTAATATGATATTCATTTTATCTTAATCCTAATAATGTGCCCTGTCTAGGTGCCAGTGAATTGCTAATCAAAATGTTAAATAGGCCGCAACTTCCGCGCGAAGAACGAATAAAGTTAGTATCCCCAGCATTGCTTTGTGAAACTTTGTAGACTCATTTTTATTTATCCATTTCTTGGGTAATATTTGATTTTCTTTTAAAATTCCAACCCTAAATCGTGAATACAGTTCTCAAAATTAGCCTAGCCATATAAGAGATTGCATATAATAATTATGTATGTGCCTAATATTTTGTTCGGTTACAGCGAGGATTACTCATGAAATAAAACTATGTCCATACGGAAACTATGTACGTATGTAGTTTATCCGTTTTCATAGTTTTGTTTTATGTATGTACCCTAAAATTTTTACCGGTGGTTGCTAAGACCGAAAGAATTTTACGCCGAAACAACTTTCGGCGTAAAATTCTTATGCGACAAAATATTCGGAACAATACTTTTATGCGATTGGATATAGGCCCATCAGCCGCGAAAGCTACGGTACGTGGGTTCCACCCCCACCTTGGACGTTGATGAACTAGGTAGGTATTTTTGCTTTTTGACATATGAGAAGATAATTTTATTTGTTCCACAAAAACTTGCGACATGCCTAATAATTATAATTTTAGCGTAAAAAGCTAGATCAACGTGCGTCGGAATTTCCATAGGACGATCAGGCTAAAGCGAGTCATGGAGTCGATGTTACCTTTTAGCACCATGACAATACCTTCTATACTTCAACTATTACCTATTGACACACATACAAACCTGATATATGTCCTGTATTAAACAGTTTCGAGCTCCGAACAGAACTAGTTCAAGTTCTTAACTGCGTAATTAATATCTGTGGCATTAACTTACGGCTGAATAGGTGAATAGCAACTAAGTTTCAATGCTGTGGAGCGTAGTAATTGGGGAGCTAATTTACCTGTATCATTTCATATAAGACTGTATAAAATGAATGTGATGTTGAATAATAAAATCTATGTTTAATACATCGCAGAACTCGTAAATAATACCTTTCACTGAATACTTTTCAATAATTTTTTACTTTCTTTAAGACTCTAGACTGGAGAAGGCTGGGTATCAACATAAACGGCGAGTACCTCACTCACCTTCGATTCGCTGACGATATACCTAGTAGTCTTGGTTGAGACTTTGGAGCTTGGACCGGTGATTGTGGCTATCTTTGGGGGAGGCCTATGTTCAGCAGTGGACGTCTTTCGGCTGATTCGATGACTTTTACCTTCAATAATTATATGTACCAATCACATATATTTCTAATTCAATTGATTCACAACTAATGTGCGGAAATAGTATTTTATTAACACAAAATCAAACCAAAACTACTGACGCGGTGTCTTAGGTGAGCGATTCTTTGCAAACACAAAGCGAAGCGAAGCGATACGACGCGACGCGACTACGAGAAAAGATCAAACAGCCGCTAGCTATTACAAAGTCTCCTATGTAAGCAAGGGTACCATGACACGACGCGAAGCGAACGCGATTAATTTGATTGATATTTTCGCGCTAACGTGATACAGTGCGCGGATGTACGAGTATCGTTTCGTTTTGTCGCGTCAGTGGAATGGCGAGGGCTCTTCACAAGACAAGGCCGCCGCATCGCATCGCAAACGGTCCAAATAGGTACGTACATTCGCGATTCTATCGCGCATCGAATCGCTGAAAACTGGTCACTTAAATCGCTTAACCTAAACCAGGGACCGGAACCGGTATTTACTCCATACAAAAAGAACGATTCTTTTTTCGTTCTTCGGTATATAAATTCTAAGTTAATGGAGTAATATAAAAATATGTCATTGTAAATTACATAAAATATTGAGTAGTACATACTACTCAATATTTTAAACATTTTATAGTATTGGGCTATTTCGAGGTTTTTGTAAAATAACGGGTACGATCCCTGACTTAAACCCCACTTGCACAATCTCAATGTATGATCTTTACCAAACTAAAACGGGGTTATATGGTAAAGATCGTACATTTTTGACACTACTATTCGTTCGTACTGTGTGTTAATAATATTAAAACGAGGGATGTGATATCGCAAGCGTTTTCATTTATATTCACACAGTAGGTACCTACGTAATAAAGATTAAGTTACTGTAGATGTCTACAGCATCCAGTACTCAAATGGGGGCGGGGGTTTACCGCACCACAATTCTTATTTAACTTTAAATAGCTTTCGAAAGCGAAGAGGTGAGCTCGCGGCCGGAGATTGAGGCGCCGGGGCCGGCGACCGAACTTTGACAAAGAGTAATGATCTAACAACGGTACCAATGCTCTTATTCGGTACAACGGCCCTACCGCGAACTTCGAAATCCGCAAATTTCGAGGATTTGTCTATCTAACCCTAATTCGCATTCGCGAATATTCGCATTCGTATTCGCATTCACAAAAAATTAACGCGAATATTGCGAATATTTTTATCTAATTATTTTATTCACCTAAAGCAGGAAATACTACATTCTAAGTTGACCTCAATACCTAGATGTCTAGGTACAAAAACATGCGACTCTAAAAATGATGCATTTTAACTGAATGATGGATAAAATGTTATAATTCAGTTAATAACTTAATGCCTTTGGGCATTTTCTACCAGCATTATCTAATGTTTGTGTATATGTATGTATAATACCCAATATTCGCATTCGCGAATATTCCAAAACCAATATTCGTTACATCGCTAACCCTAATGAGGCCTTCGTTGGAATGACAAAGATCCACGAAATTTACGAATTTCGATCTTCGCGGTAGTAGGCCACGTCTGATACCGCGAACACCGAAGTTCGTAAATTTCGGGGAATTGTGTCTGCCGCTCCAAAGAAGGCGTCATTAGAGTGACAGAGAAAAATCCCAGAAGTTTGCGAACTTCGGTGTACACGGGAGCAGGCCAGAGGCCCATTTCTCAAAAGTTTGTAACTTTTAATACAAGTGGAAGTCTCTTTTTGACACTATTAATTAGATAAGGACTTCCGCTTGTATTACAAGTTACAAGCTTTCGAGAAATAGGCTCCAGTGGAGCGGAGCAGATTAACACACATCATCACCATCAGCCTTTGTGGACTGAGCTACTGCTGGACGTAGGCCTCTCCTATTAACTACGCGTATGGCAGAGTTCGGCAAAGTAATCCGATTACTTTGCCGAACTACTTGTAATCTAGATAACAAATAATAAATGTATAAATATCTTGGGACATCTTACACAAATCGACCTAGTCCCACGGTAAGCTCAATTAAGGTTTGTGATGTGGGTACCAGGCGACGATAGATATAATAGATACTTAAATACATATGTACACGGCCACGACCAAGGAACAAATATTTACAAATATTCGAACCCGGAACCTCCAGCTTCGCAGGCAGGGTCACTGCCAACTAGGCATGACAAAAAACATGTACAAATGTAATTTACAGACGTAATCAGATTTCTTTTTGGCCAACTCTGGCATATGGGCACATTACAAGATAAATGCCTCTGTTACTCTAATGACGCCATCGTTGAAGCGACAGACATATTCTCGAAACGTATGAATTTCAAAGTTTGGTTGCGCATCTTTGTATACTGTGTACAGCCCATGTATAGCCTATTCATCCTTACTAGTCCTATCTAGTAAACCTATTCAAAGTGAACATTTCCTGCCGTAAAATAGATGTACCTATACCTACCACTTGATAAAGCGATTCCATGTGCAAGAATACAAAGACCGTCACCTAAATATTGCATCCCAGTCTCCTAATTTCGACAATCTGGGGATTTTAGAAGTTTATTTGGAGGTTTACTACTTAGTTTAGGATAAACAAGATTTAGTTCAATATATTCTATGTTTGCAGTTGTATTCAGTACTCACGCAATAAGATTTGCGTTGCGAAGAATAGATCTTCTTAACAATAAATCAAAAAAGTCACTTTCAAGATCATAAATATAATTTACTCAGCTTATAAGATTCAACTTCTATCATTCCAATGTAAATAGTAAGTATAATAGTATGTAATAAAATTAATATGAATATTTTATACACAAAAGTAAATTCCGCTATGTAACATTTACTCACTACCCCCAGTGATACCGCCTACTCAAACAAATAGGTAAACCGACTTCATAGTAAAAGATCAGCTCGGATTGTTTGCCATTCCATCGGCAGCCCAACGAAGTTGTTATCTCCGCTGCACGTTTTGTTGAATTACTAAGAGGGTACAGACAAACGGCCAGTAAGAAACGGGGAACGATCTCTTTGATGTTGCCAGGGCATCTTTGAAAATGTATTAACATTTGTAAAATGTAGACACCAGAGGCTTTATGACACGCTAATTCTGGCGTCAGTTCAGTCCTATTGTTTGTTAACTGATGTCAGGCGAGTTTAAACTCTGTCTTTGAATTGATGTGAGACTGATGAAGAATGACTGGCCGCGAACTACTGCCTATGATATGATCTTTCATTGTTTATCGTTTCTGATAAGATAAGACCTGTCACGGTCTAATAAAGTTCATCATCATCATCATCATCAGCCCGTTGCAGTCCACTGCTGGACATAGGCCTCCCCCAAGGTACGCCACAGAGCTCGGTCTGCTGCTTTATGCATCCAGTTTCTGCCAGCCCCCTTATGCAAATCATCCCGCCATCTGGCCGGAGGGCGTCCCACGCTACGTTTACCAAGACGCGGTCTCCACTCCAGAACACGCTTGCTCCAGCGGTTATCGGTTCTGCGACATATGTGGCCAGCCCATTGCCACTTCAACCTACTAACTTTCAGAGCTATGTCGGTCACCTTGGTTCTCTGGCGGATCACTTCGTTTCGAATTTTGTCCTTTAGAGAGACCCCAAGCATAGCTCTTTCCATAGCACGTTGCGCGACTTTAAGCTTGTGGATTAGCCCCACAGTCAGTGTCCACGTCTCGGATCCGTACGTCATAACAGGAAGGACGCACTGGTCAAAAACTTTCGTCTTTAGGCTCTGAGGTATATCCGACGAGAATATCTGTTGCAACTTCCGAAACGCTGCCCAACCTAACTGGATCCTCCTATTAGCTTCCTTTTCAAAGTTGTATCTACCCAACTGCATTAACTGGCCAAGGTAGACATATTCTTTGACAACTTCGAGAGGCGTGCCATCGATGACTACTGGCTCCGGAATGACGAGATCATTAAACATGACCTTCGTCTTGTCCAGGTTCATCCGGAGGCCAATTCGCTGGGAGGCTACATTTAGGCTGTGCAGCATTTCTTGGAGTTCCTGCAGCGATTCCGCCATGACCACGATATCATCGGCAAACCTTAAATGCGAAATGTATTCGCCGTTTATATTTATGCCCCGTCCTTCCCAGTTTAAAGTCTTGAAGATGTCCTCCAATACATTTGTAAATAATTTCGGGGATATAACATCCCCTTGCCTTACTCCTCTATGTAATGGAATCGATCTTGTTTGACTGTTCCGTACTTGGACGGACATAGTCGCGGCGTCATACAGGCTTTTTAGCACCTCGATGTATCTATAGTCAACTTGGCATCGCTTCAGAGAGTCCAAAACAGACCAGGTCTCGACAGAGTCAAAGGCCTTCTCATAGTCCACGAAAGCTAGACACAGAGGCTGATTATACTCCTGGGTCTTCTGTATAATCTGCCTCACTGTGTGGATGTGGTCTATGGTGCCAAACCCTCCTCGAAACCCGGCCTGCTCCGGTGGTTGGAAGTCGTCTAACCGCCGCGTCAGCCTATTTGTGATGACCCTCGAGAACAACTTGTACACGTGGCTCAGGAGCGATATAGGGCGGTAGTTCTTGAGAAGGGTTTTATCCCCCTTCTTGAAAAATAAAACTACCAAGCTCCTGCTCCATGCTCTTGGAGTTCTCCCTTCGTGGAGAACGGAGTTAAATATGCGCTGCAGCTGCTTAAGGACAAGAGTTCCCCCTGCCCTTAGGAGCTCAGTCGTAACCCCGTCTTCTCCCGGGGCTTTTCCATTTTTTTGTTGTTTGAGGGCCAGCTCAAGTTCGTCAATGCTGACGTCGGGGAGTTCGTCGGTATAGTGTCGGACTAGAGTAGCTCGGGGATCGCTGGAGGCGGGTTCAGGTTGCGGAGATTGTGAAGCATATAGCTGGCTATAGAAGTCTTCCACCTCCGAGAGTATCTCTGGCTTAGAAGACACGAGACGGCCATCGGCGGTAGTCAGTTTAGACATGTGGCTCCTCCCGAGACGCTTCATGAATACTTTGGAACCTCGGTTTTGCTCTATTGCCTCCGTAATGAGCCGTGTATTTGAGGCCCGCAGATCCCGCCGTACCGCTTTCCGAATATGTCTCGTGAGGGCTCGCTGATCTGCCGCCGTGGCTTGTGTATTTTCGCGTCTCTCTCTCATGAGCTCCAAAGTCTCCTCCGAAAGTTCGGACTTCCTGCCCCCATGCCTAATCTGGCAGAACCTGTTACCCACATCTCTCATAGCTTCCACTACGCCACTTAAGTCCTCGTCAACATCACACTCGGTTTCCAACACATCGAAACGGTTTTTAAGTTCCAGTTGGAATCTCGCGGAGCCCGCAATGGCTTGGGACATGGTAGGCCGGAGCGTGGACTTTATCAGACGGGTGCGTTCTCGCTTGAAGTTCATATTCAGAGTGCCTCGTACGAGTCGGTGATCACTTCCGGTGTTGAACCTATTTATCACTGAGACATCTCTGAATACACGCCTTTTATCCGTCATGATATAGTCAATCTCGTTTTTAGTCACGTTGTCGGGGCTCTGCCAGGTCCACTTTCTCTGAGGCTTCTTCTTGAAAAATGAATTCATCAAGAATAGCCCCTCCCGCTCTAAGAAGTTAACCAGCATCTGTCCCCTTTGATTCCTATTACCACTACCATGCGGTCCTATAACCGTTTCTGTGTCAGTGCGTACTCCCACTTTGGCGTTGAGGTCTCCCATGACAACATTAAGGTGAGCCTTCGAGGTGTTGTGTAGGGCTTTACCTATATCCTCGTACATAGCTTCCACCTCATCATCCGAGTATGTGGTGGTCGGCGCATATACCTGTACGACCTTAAGATAATATCTATCAGTCAATTTAAGTACGAGGTACGCTACCCTTGCCGACACACTGGAGATTTCTACAATGTTGTCAATGAGAACCTTGTTGACGAGGAATCCGACACCTCCTTGAGAGAGGCTGTCGCCTTCTCGAAAGTAGAGTAGATGGCCTGATTCCAAAGTTACTGTGTCTTCCCCCTCTCTTCGGACTTCAGATAGCCCCAGAATATGCCATCGTATCTTATTCAACTCTACCTCCAATTCGGCTAGATGTTCGTTGAGCCTCAGAGTTCGTCCGTTATACGTAGCCAAGGTCAGTTGTTTGTGGTTGTGGTAGCCGTCCGTAGCCCGGGGATTCTTAGCACCCCGTGCCGCACCGACGCAGTGACCGCTACCGTAGTCCAGCCTGGTGCGGCGGCCGGGAACTGGGGGCCATTTGCTCTGTGTACCTATCATTGAAGGGTAATGCCCTAATCGCCACGCTGGGCAGGCGGGTTGGCGATCGCAGTGAATTGTTAAGAAAAAACCAGAGAATGCTGCTGCCCATTTCCTGGTCTACGGAAGCTTCAGATCTTCTACCTCTTATATTATTAGTCGCCTTGTACGACACCCGAAGTGTGATGGGTTGGTGCTATTCTACTCTGCCGGACACCACACGGCAGTAAAATTAAGCAATAAAGTTAAATACGAATATTACACGTGTCATGATAAACGAAATAAACTCAACCATCATCTTTAATTAGAACAAAAGCAGCATTAAATATTATCTTAAATATAATCTCTTGCAAAACAAAAGGTCGGAAGTAAGATACTCGTAAGAGTCGGTCAAATAATATTTCCCGAACTATATAGTAAGAGATTCTCATTTTGTAATTAATCCGAAATATTTCTGTTGTTCAGTAAAGGTACCTAACTATTCATTCTTACTCTTATGCAATCAGATAAATATTGTTTTAGCGCATTTTCAGTTAAATTAGAAAAAATATTCATCTATAATATGACGGTACTGAAAAAAAAAACCTGCTTTATACTTCGTTTCAATTTCACTTTTCATGGTAAAAATCATGTTTTTTCGGAATTTCTGTCGTCTAATCTGCAGATCTGTAGATAGTTCGATAGCTCTGGCAACACCGGATCTCCAGCCCACTACGAAAGCGATAGTGGCCGACTAGTTACGATAATAAATAGAGGCTTAACGCTAGCAAATGGCCGATTAGGGCATTCTTGACTACAACACGGGCATTCTGATAAAGTTCGCGTTTGTTTGCAACGAGTCTACAGGGCTGGCCCGTGAATGGATCGCTCCCCAGCTAAATCACTACCGTGTTTCTCTGTTTGAATGACTTGCTCGTTTGCAGCGCTTTGGCTGTTAATTAGGTTCGGTCTAACTTGGAGTTTGAATAGCTTTGAGCTAATATCATAACATTGCAAACCGATAATCTGCAGCGCGGCATTATGGAGGGAAAGTAGGTATTCGATAGTCGGTCACGGGGTACGAAATCTAGCAAATCTGACTACCTACTTATGTAGAGATGGAACATCAAGTACCCAGATAGTTAGAGCGACTGCAACAACAATGGACAAAGAGCCAATGATGTAGGTACATTCATATATTAAAGAAGCTAAGAGTTATGCATTTGTTTTGCAAGTCAAATTTCAACCGTAACTTCTATTTAAAGGTACCGTAATAGGTACAAATATTGCAGTCATGGGGACTTATACGAAGTCCTTTCATTGAAATCTGTGCAGTAGAATTGGTTGAAAAAATAAACTAAATAGCCGCAGATTATAAGTTGAATCTGTATTGTGCATTTCAACTGTAGTAATTTACCTACGTTTGAAAAAAAATATGCAAATGGTGAAATGACTGTTTTCCTAAAGTAGCCATATCATTGCCATGTCGCCAACTTTTATTACAGTCCATTTTCCCTACATCAGTAGTAGGAGACATCTTACGCGGAATGCCTCCATTAGACCTTTCATTAAAGACATTTAACTGTTTATCGTCAGCGAAGAGTGGGTTTAAGGCAATTGAGAGTATGAGAATTGTTTTAAAATCTCATATTCGCTTGATATTAGACGTAAAACTCACTTTGAATTGTAAAGATCTTCTCTTTTTGTTTTCATCTAACTAGCTAAATGTAGTTGTAGGATCATATAAAAGTGCATTTCTCAGAGCGTAAACGGACATCTCATTCATCTGGTCACGTTTTTTTGAAAGTGGCTTTTGTACGTTAAGTTTTACTTTTGTGCAATAAAGTTTAAATAAATAAATAAATAAATGTCCGTTTAAGCTCTGAGAAATGCCCAATAGTTAGATAAAAACAAAAAGAGAAGATCTTTACACTTCATAGTGAGTTTTACGTCTACTTGTAATATCATATATATGTCTAGGTATAGGTATGAATTGTATAGGTCTATACAGGGTGACATCTGGGTTGTGTAGCAAGAGTGAACAGGGTACTAGGGTAGGGACGGTCACGCTGAACAACTTTCACTATGGAGACAAACAAGAAATCGCGAAAAACATCTTCTAATGATGTTTGAGCCTTAATTGATAGGTACCTAGCTAAGTATCAAGTAACTTGAGGCGAAAGTTTAGTACGTGGCTTCGATCATTCATAATTGGGTGTTTCTATGCGATTTTTTTACGCATTTTTATTGTTCATTGCCATTACCACTTTATTTTCCGTTTTATAAAAAAACATGCGTCTGCTACAAGATAACCGGAAATAACTCCACTATTTATACGCAGTTCGTCAATAATTTTGGGAATGGTTATGACTTGATTGGTGCGACAGAATAATCGCATAGAACTACCCTATTATTGCAAGTACTAACTATACAGTATGTATCTATGTATACAGTGACTCCGACGACAGAATCCATTCACATAGATCTATCTAAATGACATACCTGGGATAACTGGGGGCAAGTTATAGGGATTTGATATCGATTAAAAAGATGTCGATATAATTATAATAAAATATGTGCTTATTGAACATTATCGATTACAGTACAGAGGTTCGATGTCATATCTGATATCAGGCCTCTTGTATGCAGATGTCATTTTAATCAAAATTACAATTTAAATATTGATATTTTAATATTAATTGTATATTTTGAAAACTAATTTAAAATAAACGCGTAACTACCCATTTAAACTTATTTTTTATTTTAATTGAAGAGTAAGTAACTAATATTTATTTATGTCGAATAACATTTTGATGTTGTCATTTACAATAACATCGATATATTTTTAGTCGATAAAATATTTTGCTACATCACTTTCGTATAAATGCCCCGAGTTATCCCAGGTATGTAAATGACCTACTTATTTACTCCTTCAGGTGCTTACTTCGCCATATTTACAAGCTAAATCTAATTCAAAATCACCCGGTAATACGGGTAAATAATTGATTTCTAAATCGTTAGTAACAATACAGCCTTATCGATTCCACGTAATGTTCTCATCACATAAAACACTCATTGTTAAGTTAACAAAAAACCCTTTGTTACATTGTACTTAAGCCTTTCGATATTGTTTAATATCTAAAACAAACCTAATCACATTTTCAATAAACACAAAGCGGAGAAATCGCAAAGAGGCATGGAGAGGCGAATTATACATATTTGACAGAGGTAAACCATGTCTATTGAATGCAATATCTTATTAAATAGGTAAATAAAACTAAAACCTGGTCCGTTGGAGCATAACCAAACGCAATACGTACTTAAATAAATAGATCTATTTCAAATCGCCGTATTGATTTGATATTTAATTTCGTAATAAAATTACATGTCATTCGAACTTATACAGACGTATGCAGTCTATGCACTGTGACTATTATCAAATCGAAATCGAAACTGTGTAAACATCGGATAATGATTTTTGATAAAAACACAAATTTATTTTTATAAGTAATTTTTTTTCTTTATAAGTAAGATTCTTTTAGGTTGACTTAAATTGGGCGGACTGGGGACAGCAAGTAAATTTCGGAAACTTTCAGCTCAATTATCTTTCTCACCTGTGTGTCATCTTCAATCAAATCCTTCAGTGAGTATTACGAACTTTAACATATTTAAGAAGATAATACATAGTTTGTAGATACGTCTGCTGCCCAGTGAATAGGAGTTTTTACATTTCTTTGTTCAAATGTTTTTGTGTGTATAGGTATATCATTGGGACCTCTTTTAAAATCTAATGGTACCTATACCTATACTCTGGCGATTTGTGGTTGCACATTATATTAAGTAAGTATCGAGATAAGCGCAGATGGGCTCGTCTAACAAAGGAGATTATGTAAATCTTGCTCTGAACAAATTAACGTTTGAATTAATCATCTTCCAAGATGAACAGAACATTCAATAATCATAAACCGTGGTGAATTACGGGGAGGCTTAATCGCTGTAAGCTGATGAAGCCTATAGCTACGCAGGCATAGACTCTTATTTTTAGTACTCTTTACATCAAGGATAACAAATTAAACCCTAATAAGCTTCCGGTATATAAATTTGTTTTTTATTAGCACCATAAAAATAGGAAAGAATATTTCAAAATACAACTGAATCAAAAATTAATAGATAATAACTGTTGAGAGGCATAGGTATTACAAATGTGTATTAAATTAGCGTAAATGGGCATTTTCACATTTAGGGACACCCAATTAGCATGACATTATAAAACCTTAATTGCAGTCACGTTCGTCGACAATTAAGTACGATATCTTTTGGAATTTAAGCTTTATCGGCGTTTGTAAAATCGTTTACAGTTTATAATATGAACACCAAAACTGAAGTTTAGTCCTTAAGTGCTTAATTGTCGTAATAAACCTGACTAAAAATGATTTATTTTTTATTTCCCGCTACTTGGGTGTCCCTAAAAGTGAAAGAGCTCAAATAAATGCATGATAATGAATCTAATGATGAATTTCCTAACTTAAAACGACTTACAAATTTCACATTTCCCCAATGCTGAATAGTTTACAAAGTTGTTGCTTAACTTGGATTAAATGCTCACACAACACCATTTAATCATGTCAATATAAATTAATATCATATAAAGAGCACCCGTACAACTCCGGAAAGCTAAACTCCAGTTATAAATGAGAGCTATAATTATTGCGTGATGGCGGCGTCTCTAGGGACGCCCTAGTCCTCGGCTTCCACCCGACTCATTAGCACTGAAGCACCGTCCAACTCCGTAATTCCATTTCCTAGCGTCTAGGGGACACAATAACTTATCACACTAACTAATAACTGCTTACCTAATTGAAAACCCACATAATACACTAATGATGATTAAAGCAAGGCCGCTGTTTAAGAGGAAACTGGATAAAGTGGATAATTACGCAAGAAATGTGAAGAGAGAGAAACTTATCAACTATTTACGAACCGAGTTGCGTAGTTGTACGACTCACGGGTTACCGTACGTTGTAAACACGGAGATACATTGGTTTGAAAGGTAAATATTGATATTTCATTACTGCCAGCGAAAAAAAGCTATATTTGAACAATTTTTTACCGAATGTTTATGTAGGATGACAATGATAGATACACTGTCTTAATCGAATGTACGGGTGTAAAAAACGTGGCTGGTAAAGCAGGCTGCTGGGATTTTCAGGCAATTATGAATATGAGGTATATTTCCGGACATACATTTTATTAATTTGCTAAATATGAAGTCAGCCACTATGGACTTCACGTGATGTGCATTATTTTACATGGATCGATAATTATACACTATCGATAAACCACAAAACATCACAATACCATATCATGATTATGTTCTTCAATGATGAAGTTTAAAAAAAATGCTATTTTAATTCATGATTTTCATTTGGACGCGTGATAGTCACTTTATGACGTATTTAGCACTAAAACTTATCTTAGTTTTTCTATTTTTGCAGATTGTATTGGCTGATAAATTTTACAATATGTTTAGGAATAGCAATCGTGTTGCTGACCACACAATATATAAGATTCATAGTAAGTATCGTGAAGTACGCTCATAATATTTATACAGATCATTTCATTATACATACATAATTTAGTGATGAAGCTACTGCTGAGCTTAGCGCCACATACAGGGTGTAATCGTTAAGTGTGGCAAGGCCATAATTCCGTAAATATAGCAGATACCAGAAAACTTCTAACTAATATCGAAAGTACGATATCCAACGAGTAAAATTACATTAATATCCTTTTTGAAATAAAGGCAGAAATATCTCAAATATTAACTTCAAACCCTTCCATACATTTAGTACGTAACCGTTCATTCAAAGACTAGTTTAATACAAATATTTTTTATTTAAGAATAAATGTTACATTAAATATTATGGGAGCTTTTTAACTTAGTATTTTTAATATTACTCCATCTATTAAGAAAAAGTTATTAATGCAATTTTACTCGTTGGGTAACGCACTTTCGATATCAGTTGGAAGTTTTCTGATATCTGTTATATTTACGGAATTATGGCCTGGCCACACTTAACGATTACACCCTGTATAATGAGCTCAAATATAAATACCTTTACTATTAGTACCTACCTATCGTAATAACAAGCCAATAGGGTAGTTCCGATATAGCCTTACGTTCGTTTTTAAACTTTACGTAACTACCACTCTAAAAATAAAATTTATGCCAATAACAATTTATTTCAATAAATTGCGGTCGTAGTATAATTCACTTCAGTAAGAGAGCGTAGGATTTTATCTCGAGGTCATGTATTCAAGCCCCACGTTGGGCGCCATTTATTGTACGACAATGAAACTACGAACGTTTGAGAGTATTCCATTAGCGATTCGGAAAACCAAATGAAATAGCGTACCTTACACTGTTTTATTGGAAAGAACCAACATTTTTATATCAACACGATTTTATACTGTAAGTAAGTAGGTCATTTCCTTATGTTGCTAGAATTCGCCGGTCGTGATGAGTGTGGAGATGGATTATTTTAATTGGAATGTCTCTTACCCGGCTATCACATTGTGTCCATCTGGTAAAATCGATCAAGATCTATTTGGTGCGCTAATTAAGTAAGTATTTAGAAAACTGATTATCTAGGTATCTGAAACATACCTACTTAGAATATAATATAACTAACGTGACGCATGTAAGAATCATTTGACGTTTCATATTTGAAAAATAATGAAAGCGCTATACTTACACGTACGAATTTTGTTCACTTCTGTTACAGCAGATCAAAATCATTTTCTTAAGTTTTTCACCTACGTAGATTGCGTAGAACGAATGAAAAGCACCGATTATCCAGAACACTTTATTTTACTTCGATATGATTTGCCGTATGTGGTCACCATGTGGTAAGATTTTAAAATTACCTAAACTTGAATGTTTCGCAACTTTTATTTTGGATCTTTATCCTCTTGTACATTATAGTATTATTGTTACGTAGTTATCAGAAAACGTTATAAAGTTGAACATACGTCAACACCCCAATTGTGCCAGCAGGCAAACCAACGCCAACGCTTTGTTGTCTAATCTAAACAGACCTGTCCTTCGAAGTTGGAAAGGATAATCAGATCAACTCGAGTTACGGTAAACTAATGGAAAGTAGCCGTTAATTCCGTTTGCTTCAGTGAGACGAGGCTGAAGACTGGCAAGAACGTGCACTCGTACTTATGGTCGATTGCAACAGCCTCATTGGATTCCGTCGAGCAACTGGCTATCCAAAACTCTGACACTGTGAAGGTATTTTTTTTCTGAATCTGTCAATCAAGATTACATAGAACCTACCTACACAACGTATTCTTGCGTCTATTCGAAGTATTATCAAAACACCGATCAATTGCATCGCTGGTTACGCATACTTAGGTTCGGTATCATCATCAGCCTATATTAGTTCACTGCTGGACAACAAGCCTCTCCTTTTCCTAAGCACGTGGACGTAATTGGTTCGGTAGATATCTTTAAAACAGCTAAGTCAATAATATTGTGCTATCCATGAGACACCTTATTGGCTAAAGTCACCAGTCAATTTGTCACACCTACTTGTATTTATTTGATCCAGATATTAAATCCGAAAGAATACGCAGGACTAGCCGCCCTGCTCTTTGAGGACTTTGAAAATCGGACAGTGATGACCAGCACCAACTGGCCAGTGGCGGTGCACGCAGTCATGACAGAGATGGGCATGTGTCATGTCATCAACTCGAACGTTGCAACCTTTCACGATCCTTTGTAAGTATCAAGCTCAGCTATGCTATTCTCTTATTCACACATTCGACGCTGCGTTCGTCAACGAGCTCGACGTCGAGACAGCCTTGTCAAAAATCTTAGCTGTTTTATTTGACATTAGGAATCGAGGCTGTCAGCGAGGTTGTGGGCGAGTTCGTCGCTGTTTTTCGTTAGAGAATACGAAGTTCGAACATTAAACGTCAAACTCTCGACGCAGTGTAGTTCCAGCTCACGCCGCATTCATCGCCGAGCACTAGTGTCGTTTAACACGTTCGACGCCGGTGACACGCATATGTGACCGAAAAAACTGTACTCCTATGCCAGTGTCACACATACGTGATCAAAGTAATCTTATTCTTATGCCACTAGCATCAATCAAGTTCTCACTCCTATGCCAGTGGCATAAAAATACGAACGTTTTTGACACAGTGCTGTGTCGCCGGCATAGGAATAGAATCTTTTCGGTCACACATGCGTGTCACTGGCATAAGATTTCTATCATATAACTTCGATCGGCATAGTATTAGCACTTAGTGAAACAGTACCGGAGGCGAACGTGTTAACGTACATTAGTAAATACCATTTTTAGGCTCGACGCTGCCGCAGCGCTGACACAGCGCTGACAGCAAGGCGGTTTCCTTAGTGAATAACACTGCAGCAGTCAGTGTACACTCACCATCATTCAATGCGTTCCAATCCAGGTGTTATGCTACGGTTCGTGCCACTCTACCTACCTACTTACAAGACGGAAGACTGTGGACCTAGTGTGTCTCGGTTCTGTGTGCCATGACCAGAGATCGGACCAGTGGGCGTCATTGTTCGCAATAATGTAGACTTCGATTTTGTATCTCCTTCATTTGTTGCTAATTAGAGTAGGCGTCCAATTTTCTTACCTCGCTATTACGAAATCCCAACTACAATCCTCACTCCATTATAAAGTAAGGCATATAACAACATTAAGTACACAACGAACTTTTCTTTGTTCTCATACGAAATTTTCCCTTGTATTTCTAGCAAATGGAAAGACGAGAAGATGGCATATGTTAAAAATAACATAGAACTCTCAGCGCACGACATAGATTTCTTTACACAGATAATGAATTACGCCGACGAGTATAAGGTTTGTATACGCATTTAATGGAGTGCTTACGGTAAGAAAATTCAGCGAAAACATTTGTCTTAGGATGAAGTTTGAATAATTATTGTAATAAATTCTCAAGTCGTAACAAAAAGGGCTGCAAGTAGTTCTGTAGGTATCTATCTAACCCCCTTATTCATAAAGGTCTGCTAACTTAGCAAGCCGCTAAATATTGTTTGTTCCTTTCGGTCTTATCAATGTGTCCATAAGGGCGAAAGCGATAAACATAAAGATTATTGGGTACTTAACTATCGTTGCTTGATAACCAGAGGCCAGTTTCTCAAAAGCTTGTAACTTGTCATACAAACGGAAGTCCTTATCGAATTTAAGGCACTAAAAAGAGATCTAGATACCTAAATAGAACCCAGATCGATCGTATTCATGTACGCCTTATGATGCCGATCCACCCGGCTACACACCATCGTGTGTGGTTGCATCGTTCAACTTACCCCCTTATTCAAAAACGTCTGTAAACTTAGCAAGCCGCTGAGAATTGTTTGTTCCTTTCGGTCTTATCAATATGTCCACCGTTAAGGTACGAGTTCGCAGCCGACCGCAGGCGACAACTGCAGACGACGTGTCGCAACGACACTACTGGTTTCTATACTTTCTATGTATTTCTATGAAATTCCCTCCGTAGTCAGCGACATGAAGCTAGCGACGCGTCGCCGAGCGGCAGGCGGCAGTGTCGCCCGACCGCAGATCAGTAGTGTCGCTGACGCCGGAGCAACGATACGTCGAGCGTGTTTCATTTCAAAATGGATTTTTGTCTGAATTCTTTCATATCGCCTTTCAAATGGTTTTTGATCAGTATTGAATAAGTTCCCTCCTTTGCTCTGCATTTAATCATAGGACATGTGGCTTTTCGTCTTTTTCTGTATAAGAAAAGCAAGTCATCATCATCTTCTTCCTCTTCTAATAAAAGACGTAAAAAGTTGCGTTCACTATTCTCGAACACGTCAGACATCTTGTTTCACGGACCGCTCGGAATCAACTGGTTGCCATCTGCAGTTGTCGTCTGCAGTCGGGATCGAAATCATGACTGCAGCGACAGGACGCAACGACGTGTCGCGACGACATGAAGCGACGACATGTCGTCTGCTGGTGCTGCGTGCGGTCGGCTGCCAACTTGTACCTTTATCATGAGCCGTGTGGTGACGGCAGTAAGAATACATTTGTCACCACCCCAACTCTTCCCGCGGGAGTTGTAAGAGTCGACGAAGGGATTGAATTAGTGTCACTAACCATTCTTTGATTTGATTGATGACGGTCAGCAGCGTCATCATAGTGGACACATTACTGCGATCGCCAATCCGCTTGCCCAGCGTGGTGATTATGGGCATTTACCTCCTAATGCGTCTATACGCATAGTTAGTAGGAGAGGCCTACGTCCAACAGTGGACTGAGATAGGCTGATGATGTGAATATGTCCACAAGAGTAAAAGGGACAAAACCTACTTAGCGCTTTTTAAGTTAGGAGGCGTTTATGAAAAAGCGGCTAAGTATTTAATTCGATGTGAAGGTATATGTGCATAGTCCCGACGAGATCGCACTCAGTACTACGCCTTCGTACACCTTCGATTCGGAAGGTTACGTTTACTTCGGCTACCGAGTATGGACCGCCAAGATATCGGAATCGCTGCGACACGTGCCGATAAATATACGGAAATGCAGGTTAGTACTATTTTATTAAGCACTTTATTTTTCCTGTGCACCAGATGTGCAGTTTTCTCGTTCACGTGGACGTAAAAAGCACATTCACATGAACAACGTGCTTACGGGATAATCACGATTTCACGATTACAGTATCTAAGAGTATGTGGTAACTAGATGATATATTTTCTAGAAAAGTTTGTACATTTGAATCACGTCTTCGATTTTGATAAAAAGGTGTCAATGATGTTGATCAAGATCCACCACATTTCCCAAAATGTCCCAGGAAGTTTGTATGGAAGTTTCCTTTTTTGTTACCAAATTCCTATACATTTTCGGTAACAAAAAAGGAGTGTCTGGTGTGGAATGGCTGGTACCAGCCTAGGGCTTGTGCATAAATCACGCGAGGTCCTATAGGGGGGGAGGGGGTCCAAGAAAACATCACGAAAGATCACGGTAGGGGAGGGGGGGGGGGGGGGGGTACAAGGAGACCTCACGTGTATTTTTCTACGATGAACAAACTAAGAAATATTGCGAATTTCGGCTAGCGAACGTGAAAAGTTGAATGAGAAAAATACACGTGAGACTGCTAGGGGGGGGGGGGTCTTTTAGGGGGTTTTTTTCATTTTTTTTTTTTTCATTTCTAGTGGGGGGGGGGGGTCTAGCCAAGAAACTCACCAAACATCACCATGGGGGAGGGGGGGTCAAAAAGTAGCCGAAAAAACCTCACATGATTTATGCATGAGCCCCTACCAATTTTTGTCAAAATCCAAGACGTGATGCAAATGTACAAACTTTTTGAGAAATGCTCAGTTGTGACTGTGACTTTATTTTATTTTATTATCTAATTGATGTCATAAGCAAGCACGCATTTAAACGTGAACGTTCGCCGCATTTGTCGGTGGCCTGGCAACCTGGTATGTACTTTGATTAGGCGACCGCATTAGACGAACGACCAAGTGTAATACGCTATAGAAGATAGTTCCACTTTTAATTCTTACCATTTATTATTTGCGCCTGCTAATGTTGCCTAGCTATGATGACTTTGATGATACAGATTTTCGTGGTACCGAAGAGTAACGTGTGTACTCATACAGGTAAATTCACTAAAGCTGGCACGAATGGAATGAATGAAATGAATGACATCTATCATTGTGTGTATGCGGTCGTCCTATACCAACATGGTAGATACATGTCATTAAGACATCCACACACAGATACTTTCTGTCACTTAGGTACTCGATCCATTCGTGCCAGCTTTCGTGAATCTACCTGAACTGAATTTGAAATCTCCGCCTATGGAACAAAATCGATTTGACGGTAAAATCGGTAATATCCATCGGAGTTGATATGAATATAATATTTCCAGATACTCGAACGAACCCCTTAGCAAGAGGTACCCAGTATATTCGTACAACCATTGCCTGGTAGAATGCAGAATCAAATTGATTCAGACGCTCTGCGGATGCTTGCCACATTTCTACAAGCCTTTAGGTCAGTTTTAATAGGTTTTGTGAATGTTTTATTTATAGGTGCAAGTTTATGCAAATTCACTTTTTCAGATGACGAACGGATCTGCGACTTCATCGAACTCCGATGTGTGATACGACATAAAAACGAAATATTGCGTCTTTGGCCGACCAACGAAACTCTTCACAAATTTGTAAACAGTTCCTTGCCCAGAAATTCAAGGGACTGCAACTGTCCTAGCGACTGCGAGTCTCACGTTTATTTGAAAGACGCCGAAAGCATTCTATCGCAAACTGAAATTAACAGATTGAGGATCGGAATATCTACGTTCCCTAAAGTTAGGGTGAAGCGAGAGTTCATTTTCAGCACGCATGATATGATTTGTGAGTACTTTGGTAGTTTGATAAGGTTAGCTAAGCTCATTATAAGCTTTATGACGACTAACTTCAAATAAGTATTTTGTTACAGTGAAAACAGGCGGTGTTATCAACCTTTGTATCGGAAGTTCAGTAATATCTCTACTCGAATTGATATTAACAGCAGTCAGGATACCAATCTCTAACATTACCAACTGGACAGCCACGAAACTTAATAAACTAAAGGAAAGGATACTCAAGAAATAAAATCATAGCTAGATTCAAACGTTATTATATTCAGTCTTTAGTAATCAATGTATAATTTACATGTGAAATAAATTTCATTGTCACAATAAATCACTTAGAATCCACCACCATCACGATTGTAATGAGCATTACCTGCAAATAAAGAGGGCATTATGAAAAAAAGTGGTTGTTATTTATATCACACTAATACCTACGCAGTTTACATCTAGAATCGAGTGAAGGAAAATTATTATAATAATTAATATAGAATTAATTAGGCATCGGAGCTTTCATCGCACGGTAAGACTAATGGCAAGCTATGGAGTCGACATTTGCCATAAATCTAAAAGCATATTCATACTCATACTCACTTATTTAATATATTTTAAAATGTTTTTAGAGCGGTCGATGAAACCTCCGATACTTAATTATAATTGTGACCGTCCATGGCTATAGGTACCTTATGGCAGGTATTGAGTTAAGCACAGATCCTAAATCTACATTAAATAAGCTATCTAATACAGAAAAAAGCACGTGTCTAAGTCTCATACTTAAAAAATAAAAAAACATTAAATTGACACATGCTAAAAATGCACTTTTGAGAAATCGTCAAATGAAGTTTGAACCTTTTAAGTGTGTTCCCATTGGAAGTTACATGGGTTATGATTGATTTCGTATCTTAAGGGGTTCTTCTTTGGAACTCAGTTATGGTTTTTTTAATGTGACGTTCAAATCATGAAAAAACCCCCTTTGAAAAGAGCAACACGCTCATATGAACGGAATAATTAAAAAAATATTTTTTTCGGTTTTCCTTTTATATATTGTAATTTGAACCATTGTATATAGTAGAACATATTTGACCTTACATTTTAGGATAGAAATGAAAGTCACATAGTCAAAGAAATATCTTTATTTTAATTAAATGTGATAATTAATATCACTTTAATCTTTCCTAGAACAATAACAAATTTGGTATAGTATGTTCTAAATTAATTTTAATCAGTCCACAAGAGTATCACAAAAGTATTAGTATTATTCTACAGGTCACACTTTTTCGTTTATAGACGATTAAAGTTACGTAAAAATCACAATTTCACTCCCATACATTTGGGAAAAGGGCCCTTATGGCCAATCACAGACAAAACATGTTGATTATTATAATAAGGCACCATATTAAATTAATTTTTTTGCTAATCTTGTACCAAAACTGCAATTCGAACAAAAAATGTTATAATAATTTTTCTAAAAATATTGATCGGTAATGAGTAATTTTCACTTAAAGTCAACGTTAATTAATTCACATAAAGTACCTGCCTAATGATCCCGAAAGATAACACAATATGTATTGTTCACAGTCCGTTATTACTAAAAAAATATTCATAAATCACGTGAGGACATTTTAGGTGATTTTTGGTCAAAAATCATGGTCAAATACCTATGAAAAATGCGAAAAATTAAACCAGACACACCGCGTGATGAGTTCGACATGCAAATTGTCGCGAGTAAGTAGGAAAGAGATGGTAATAGTGGCGGTGTAACGCAAAGGAATGACGCCGTCGAGAGACGTTTTGAAGTCAGTCGAGAAATGTAGTAGGTACCTACCTACACGTAAATTAAAATTTAAAACGACCATAGGTACTGAAGTGCCTAAAGCACTTTTTGTGATTATACTATGTACAGATATATTTTAGCTTAAACTTGTTTATAATATCAGATATGAGTACCATGGATTTCACGAAAGCTGCCGTGACTGATTAGTGCGTACCATCAGGGCAGCCGTATACTTGTTTACAACCGCCATAGTTTAAAAAAGGAACAATTGCAAACAAATACTTGTAAACAAATTTAATGATTTTATATACAATATATGTTGAGCTTTGATGTCATTTTTGTATGCTATTCCCACAAGGGACCTTTTCTACTAAACTTTGAACTCAAATTTAGTAAAGAAAGAATTAACGTACACAGCTGACACCAAGGTACACATATACTCCTGTTTGTATATTTTAACATTTTATATAGAAAGAAAAAATGATAATTTTGAATGGTTTTACAAAATCGCCAATATCTCCGTAACTAGAAACTGCCATAAGGTACCTTTTCTTATGGACGGTCACAATTATGTACATTGTACAATACGATTGACCGCCATCGAACGTCACATACTGGATATGTGTTAAGAACTAAAAATATCGTGCTCTAAGACTCTCGCCCGTGGCGGCTGTTAAGATGATCGATCACATTTTTTTGTAGGTACCTACTAAGCATGATTGTATACGAAACTAACGTGCGTAGAATTTTAAACATTAGTTCGTGTCTCGATCAAAGATAGATTTTATATTTTTTCTAATTCAAACATTCATGGTTTATTCCTTTTATTACATTACATACCTACACAATATCAAGAATTCAAGGTCCGTTTAACCCAATAAACAATACGCAAGCAAACAAAATTACCTCCCTCTGTATCTTAACAGACTTGAGATGGTGCAGGATGCGGGCATCTCATCTACCGTGGCATCGCTTCCGTTTACCGTCTACCGAACACGACAATCGGTCGTTGGTTCTGAAGAACTGTCAGTTCTATATAATTTATACCTTCTTGTCACCTGCAAAAATAACAGTACTAAACAATAAAATGAAACTAAAATGTATATATTTTGTGTTGAACATCGCCTATAAAGTAAATAAATAATGTGCTTATATATTAAAAACTGGACTTTATATTGTGACAATTATAAAAACATGTTGACGAATCACACACGACGCATGCCCGGCAGAGCACCCAAATCCACCAAATTCACCCAATTACTTTGTATTCGACCATCCCGACCTATAGAAGTCTTTCTGAATGAAGGTACCTAGAGTTAGAAGACTGGTTTCAAAATAAAGACCCCTCCACTAGGGTTTACAATTCGGACGGAACTTGTAATGAAAGATCATTTGATCCGGATCTACTATCGGCGGAGGCGTATTCATTTTAAAATTGGTTAAATATTGGTCAGACCTAAGAAATGTGTGACGGTTTACTGAGATCACCAATTTCGTTGAGTTAGAGTTGAATCACGAATATAAATTACATCGACTGACTGGCTAAAATCAAAGGATGAGACATGCGTATACAGATAGAATTATCGATGAAATTTATAATAGTGGTACCTATTGAAGCAACATTGCGCAGATTTTAGAACGGACTGCTGATCTAAAACCTAAGGCTTTAAAAGACAGAGTATGATTTTAGAAACAACAATCCTACGAAGTATTATTACTCATTGCAAATAATATATTTCGTCGTCCCTGTGATGAATTTGGATATACATAAACGTGTGGTTAAATATCAAAAGCTTTTCGTAGATCATAATATTTGCAGACCATTATATTTTATTTAGAAGCAACGTAGAATAGGCAGCTACGAACAAGGAACGCAGCGTCAATTAAAGTGATCCTGCGCACGGACATAAGATCAAAAGAATCCCCATGCAAAACCGTCAACACGATAAAAGTTCGATGGCAACTTACCCTTCATTGTCAATTAATCTGTAGGTTGAAGAACAACGTCGCTAGAAATTCTTCGATAGACATCTTCCCATGGCGAGCCAAAATTCTGTTGTAGTGAAGGCAGCCGGAGTGATTTCAAACAAGTGGCAAGAGAGTGGAGTGCGTGACGAAACCAGTCACAGCTAGTCGCCTTGTTCGATCTTTCAATTCTTTCTCGAAGATTTCTTTCAGGTCACACTCGACGAATGATAAAACAATGAACTCAATTACAAATCATCGAGAACCATTGAGAAATCTCTTGATAGAATTCATAAGCCATCTTCAATATTGGACTATCTAGTTCATTTTAGGAGTCTAGAGTTTGGGCTATAGCCTTGTTAGCGACAAATAAAAAATCATTGTTACACCATACATTAAAATTTATTCAATTATACTTTTGCATGTGATTGGAAGCTAGGACTGAACAATATTATTAGGTAGACCATAACAATTGTGCCAACTGGCGTATTTTACTGATACAATACACTACGGAAACTAACCTAAACTGTATAAGAATTATTTAAAGTGTTGTCTACTCCAATATGCTACCTTACTCTCACATTCGTCGTAGTTTTTACAAGAAATTAAAAGCACCCGATTTACATCAAAAATCAGCAAAATGTTTTAGTAGAAACCCAATTGATCAATTTGTGAATAAAACAACACGATTAATATCCAATTGAGCTCCATAACACCTGTTGGTTTCTTCCTCAGTAAACCGGATTCTGCGAGCTAGATGAGTATACTTTATAGTGTGACATTCCAAATAAAAAGGAGCAAAAACAAATGATACCATGAACCAGCTTGATATCTACCGAACATCAGCTTCAGTCTCACGCGATATTTAGACATAGATCGACCCATTCTTAAGACCAAGCCTATCCTTAAACAACTCTAAGACCTAGATTTATGAGCCATTAAACTCACAAATAAAATTGTTATGTCTCTTACACATTCATTAAAAATACAATGTAAGCAAATAGCAAACCTGACAGCTTACACTAACTTAAAATACATAACTAATCGATTGTCAACACACAATGTGGACTATTTCATGAAGAGTAAAGATCAAAGTTTTCTATGCCGGCAGCCGAGTGTTATACAAACCCCAGAACAGATCAACTTGAAACACTCCTGAAAACACAAAAAAAAACATACTGTTTAAGCTGAAGTTCGAGTTTCCAGTGAACCAAGATCGTGTGCTGTAGATTTCCTGTCGGTTCGAGTGTCTTAGAATTACAAAGTCGGAAAATATTTATCCGGAATGTGTAGCGGACTCAAAAACTGAGTAGTGTCAAAGCGAAAGGTGAAGGCAGGAGCTTGACCGATAGAACATTTCACCGACACAGCTCTTTAAATAGTAAATACTTTCTTATACAAGCAGTTACGAGTGTGATTTTGAAGAATCAATCTGGAGTCAGCCGGAAAAGACTCATTTACATTGATTGGTGTTTTATACTTGCCAAAAAACTGTCTGGAGCTGCTGACGTAATGATATGTTTCCTTCTTTTTTATGAATATTACAGAGCATTAACAAGTGCAGTAACAAGATAGTCTTAGCTACTTGTGCCCTCAATCACGACATTTTGTGGCAAGTATAGTCGGCGAATGATTCCCTTTAGACTGGAATTCATCCAGCTCCAAATCAAGCGATGTTCAAACTATTTAACAGACTCAAATGTAAATGCGACTTTTATGAAAGTAATTTGTGCAAATATATGATATTTCAGGCATGGATAACCAACAAAATTATCTAAATTTTAAGAGTCCAACAAAAATTGTTCGTGGTTAAACATATGATTATAATAAGGAACAAATCGCGAACCCTATACGTCGCTTGTGAATCCCGTGTTGTTTTGCAAAATTTAACAAGTTTGACAAAAAAAATCATTTGAATGTTGTATGTCACGGATAGCCAAAATTTCCAAAGGCCGAAGACTCGGAATTTTGAAACTGAATCATGACTCAGTTACGAAAGACGAGAACAGAAGGTAGACTAGGTAGACTAAATAGACGAAGGAGCATGTCGTGTCGAAATAAGCAATTGATCTTACCTTGTTTCCTCGTCTCAGAAAAATCGGACGTCGATAGTTCTTCCGTCAATGCGGGTCCTGTCAAACATTTCTGATTGTTTTGTTAAGAAAATTATTTAGGAGCTAAAAGTAAAAGCAATTGAATCTTTGTAAATAATTCAATTCACAGATGTGACCACGTTCTAAAATTTTTACATCTCTTGAGTAATTTACTCAGTTCCCTTAAAACGATCACGTTTTACATAGATGTTGTCTTTACATAATTTTGGTAACGTTTATTACCGCTACCAATCTTTTAGTAAGGACAAAGCCGCGCAGTAAAGGTGGCGGGCGAGGAGAGGGGCAGTACTCATACAGTTTTTGAACATTAAGTAATATTTTGAATAGAATATGTGGGCAGGTAGATTGCACCAATCACACTGGTAGTTTTTTACAATACAAAATCTCCCCGTGGGTGTTGTAAGAATCAACTAGCGGATTGAAGTATGTCACTGAATATTCGTTTATGGGCATTTTCACTTAATAATTGGGTGTCCCTAACCCAATTAGACATTAAAAGACCTTAATTGCAGTAAGGTTCTTAACAACAATTAAGTACGATATCTTTAGGAATTTCAACTTAGTCGGCGTTTGCAATTATAATATTGCTTATAGTTTATATAATTAACACCAAGACCTAGTTTTTTATTTATTTAGTGCTTAAATTGTCGTTACAAATCTGACAACAATTACGATTTTTTTATTTCACGCTAATTGCATGTCCCTAAAAGTGAAAGAGCTCTTTAGAAGTTTGATGACGAGCAGAAGCAGCATCATCCCGCCGCTTGCATAGTCTAATCGACAACACAGCTGTGAATACAGACAAAGTGCTAGAAATATGTACACACCTTTATGTCCAGGCAATAAAGTTCTGTTTACATATTTTTGGCACTTTGCCTGTGTTCACAGGTGTGTAGTTGATTGTACAGTCGACAAAAAAGTCTCCTTTACAGCTCACAAGTGCAAACATCTTACCACGGATGCGCGATACACATAGAAACTCGGTTGCAACGCGACAGCATGAGCGTTCGTTGCAATCCGTGGTAAGATGTTCGTTGCATCCGTGGTAAGATGTTTGCACTTGTGAGCTGTAAAGGAGACTTTTTTGTCGACTGTACCAGCAGTACCCTGAAAGTGGCTGACGATGTAATGTGTTTGTAAAGTGTTGTGTTATAAAGGATACTGATAGCCCTCTCAGCGTCCCACTCCTTGTGGAAGCGCACGATGGCGGTATCGGGGCCGGTCATCTCAGCGAACTTGACGTCGCCGCACTCGCTGAACTTCTCGCGGATCAGCTGCCACGTCACCGTTGGTGGGAGCTACAATCAAACCGGTTTTGGGTAGTTCTATGCGATTTCTGTCGCACCAATCAAGTCAGTCAACCATAGAATTAGATTTGGATAGAAGAAACAAGTTCATTCATTTGTATGGCGGCCGAGCGTGTCAGATTTTGTAGTTACTTGCCTATGATTTTAAATATGTCTCAGGCCCTTGAGTATTCATATTTTTTTGTGTTGTTGCAATTAATATTACTTAAGGAGGCATTATTAATGTTTTTGTTCACTTTAACTTACAAAATTTGACGCCCGAAAGCTGCGATTAAAGACGGACAACTTAGTGGATTTCACTGAGTTCATTTGACACGCTAAGTAGATACGTTTGCTTGATCTATGGTATATATGACATCTGTGTCATTAACATTTCCAAATTATTGACGAACTGCGTATAAATAGTGGAGTCATTTTCGGTTATCTTGTAGCAGACGCATGTTTGTATGCTATTCTGGCATAATAGTCTCGTTTGCTTTTATAAAACGGAAAACAAAGTGGTGATGGTAATGAACAATAAAGACGCATAAAAAATCGTTTAGAAACACCCTTTTATTGTCTACCGTCACTATTATGACTTGAGCGCTACGTTTTAAACGTCCTAAATGTTATTGTAGAAGCGCACGACTTTGAATGAATTTGGGAGGTACAAGTATCATAGCTTTTAAAGTTAAAACTTATCGAAATCATATTATCCATAGGCATTACCGCTTCGTCAGAAAGAATCAAGAACAAAGAAAGACAGATAATACAGGGTGATTTTTTTATTCACCGGTCAAACTTTAGGGAGTTAGTTCCCAGGTCATATTGATGAACTTTCACTATGGGACCGACATCCGATTTGAGAAAAAAAAATCTGTTGTTCAGTACATTTCCGTCTACTGATATTTCAGGGTTTGTATGGAAGATCAGATTTTTTTTCTCGAATCGGATGTCGGTCCGATTGTGAAAGTTCATCAATATGTCCTCGGAATTATCCCTGTAAAAATTGGTGGGTGAATAAATAATTACCCAGTAATAAAATAAGCCATAACAAAATTAAACACAGGAAAAAAATCTTTTAATTTGCTTGGTAGTCTTCTAATATTTTTTCCTGGATAGCAGAAAAACAATAGGTACTCAATGAATAGTTCACGCCAAAAAATAAAAGTCACGGTCTAGAAACTGTATAACTTACATTAGTGATGACAACCATATCGGACATCTTGTCTCGCGAGCTTTGCTGGACGCCGCTCGACTCACGGCCGTAGCCCTGTCCGGGACCGCTCACACCAACCACTTGTCTGCTAGAAGCTAAACATAAAAATATATCATTATCATTTTCAGCCGTTAATCGCCCATTGCTGCAGTGTTATTCACTAAGGAAACCGCCTTGCTGTCAGCGCTGTGTCAGTGCTGCGGCAGCGTCGAGCCTAAAAATGGTATTCACTAATGTATTTTAAACGACACTAGTGCTCGGCGACGAATGCGGCGTGAGCTAGAACTACATTGCGTCGAAAGTTTGACGTTTAATGTATGAACTTCGTATTCTCTAACGAAAAACAGCGACGAACTCGCCCACAAGCTCGCTCACAGCCTCGATTCCTAATGTCAAATCAAACAGCTAGGATTTAAGACAAGGCTGTCTCGACATCGAGCTCGTTGACGAACGCAGCGTCGAATGTGTCAATAAGAGAATAGCATAGCTGAGCTCTTCCTGTAAGCCACTGGTGCCGGCAAGGCTCGGAACCGGTTTTTTTTCGAAAACCTCGAAATAGCCCAATATATAAAATGTTTTATATTATTTATGTAGTACTCAAAATGTTATGAAATTACCAACGTCGTATTTTTAAATTACTCCATTAACAAAGAATTGATATACCGAAGAACAAAAAAGAACGAAATTCGAACCGTTCTTTTGTATGGAGTAAAAACCGGTATCCGAGCCCTGGGTGCCGGTCCTGAGCTAATCTCATCCAGAAGTGACGCACTCTTTCGAATATCGTCCACATCGAGCGAGCGAAAAAAAAATAAGGAAACTATCGACACCTAACAAAAATAGGTTGTGTAGCCAAATGCCAATCGCTAACGCTCAGTAAGGTATCGTAGTTTTCTCTTTCTGTCATTTCTAATTAGTGCGACAAAAACAGTTCCGTTTGCGATTGAGCGTTGGCGATTAGCATCTTGGCTAAGCACAGAGGGCCTGCCGCGAATATATTGCATTGGGTTGTCGTTAATTTCGGGTTTTATCACTGCAATAAAAGTATAATTGGAGTATCAGAAACAAACAAAGCAATGGAAAATTATCCATATTACCAGGTAGTCTTTATATAATATTACAATTATGCTTATAAAACAATGTAAATTATGAATAGGCTTAGGACTTTTCATAGCATATCGTGGTTCTAAAATCCTTGGAGCCGCTATGTGTAAAATTTTCGAAGTCAAAGTCAAAGTATATTGTAATATTAAATATAATGATTTATACATACTTTCACATCGTTACTGAATTAATTTTAATCGAACGTAATTAATTTTATAAAACGTACTTGATTTCATAAAAATTACACACTAAATTAGTTACCTACTTATATCAGAACAGAAACCATAAAAAACTAGACAATTAGTGTTCAAAACAAACTAGAAAAAGTTTTAAATAGCGATGAAAATGGCGAAAGTATCATGTTGTATTTCTCGAAAGTTTCGAATCTTTTGTATAGATTACATGTAACTTCCGAACAAGAGACAAAACTGACGTTACCTTTGAAGTAAATAGACTTCACTTGTCTTCACGTTGATATCACATAGAGCATAGATTAATGATTCCAATTTATAAGTATTTTATCATAATTTAAAACTGTTTAGGCAACTGATATTGAGATTTAGTCTGAGCAAAATGAAAAGTCA
>JALPQI010031045.1:0-46599 GCA_025490895.1 Thaumatotibia leucotreta
AGTCTCCTTTACAGCTCACAAGTGCAAACATCTTACCACGGATGCGCGATACACATAGAAACTCGGTTGCAACGCGACAGCATGAGCGTTCGTTGCAATCCGTGGTAAGATGTTCGTTGCATCCGTGGTAAGATGTTTGCACTTGTGAGCTGTAAAGGAGACTTTTTTGTCGACTGTACCAGCAGTACCCTGAAAGTGGCTGACGATGTAATGTGTTTGTAAAGTGTTGTGTTATAAAGGATACTGATAGCCCTCTCAGCGTCCCACTCCTTGTGGAAGCGCACGATGGCGGTATCGGGGCCGGTCATCTCAGCGAACTTGACGTCGCCGCACTCGCTGAACTTCTCGCGGATCAGCTGCCACGTCACCGTTGGTGGGAGCTACAATCAAACCGGTTTTGGGTAGTTCTATGCGATTTCTGTCGCACCAATCAAGTCAGTCAACCATAGAATTAGATTTGGATAGAAGAAACAAGTTCATTCATTTGTATGGCGCCGAGCGTGTCAGATTTTGTAGTTACTTGCCTATGATTTTAAATATGTCTCAGGCCCTTGAGTATTCATATTTTTTTGTGTTGTTGCAATTAATATTACTTAAGGAGGCATTATTAATGTTTTTGTTCACTTTAACTTACAAAATTTGACGCCCGAAAGCTGCGATTAAAGACGGACAACTTAGTGGATTTCACTGAGTTCATTTGACACGCTAAGTAGATACGTTTGCTTGATCTATGGTATATATGACATCTGTGTCATTAACATTTCCAAATTATTGACGAACTGCGTATAAATAGTGGAGTCATTTTCGGTTATCTTGTAGCAGACGCATGTTTGTATGCTATTCTGGCATAATAGTCTCGTTTGCTTTTATAAAACGGAAAACAAAGTGGTGATGGTAATGAACAATAAAGACGCATAAAAAATCGTTTAGAAACACCCTTTTATTGTCTACCGTCACTATTATGACTTGAGCGCTACGTTTTAAACGTCCTAAATGTTATTGTAGAAGCGCACGACTTTGAATGAATTTGGGAGGTACAAGTATCATAGCTTTTAAAGTTAAAACTTATCGAAATCATATTATCCATAGGCATTACCGCTTCGTCAGAAAGAATCAAGAACAAAGAAAGACAGATAATACAGGGTGATTTTTTTATTCACCGGTCAAACTTTAGGGAGTTAGTTCCCAGGTCATATTGATGAACTTTCACTATGGGACCGACATCCGATTTGAGAAAAAAAATCTGTTGTTCAGTACATTTCCGTCTACTGATATTTCAGGGTTTGTATGGAAGATCAGATTTTTTTTCTCGAATCGGATGTCGGTCCGATTGTGAAAGTTCATCAATATGTCCTCGGAATTATCCCTGTAAAAATTGGTGGGTGAATAAATAATTACCCAGTAATAAAATAAGCCATAACAAAATTAAACACAGGAAAAAAATCTTTTAATTTGCTTGGTAGTCTTCTAATATTTTTTCCTGGATAGCAGAAAAACAATAGGTACTCAATGAATAGTTCACGCCAAAAAATAAAAGTCACGGTCTAGAAACTGTATAACTTACATTAGTGATGACAACCATATCGGACATCTTGTCTCGCGAGCTTTGCTGGACGCCGCTCGACTCACGGCCGTAGCCCTGTCCGGGACCGCTCACACCAACCACTTGTCTGCTAGAAGCTAAACATAAAAATATATCATTATCATTTTCAGCCGTTAATCGCCCATTGCTGCAGTGTTATTCACTAAGGAAACCGCCTTGCTGTCAGCGCTGTGTCAGTGCTGCGGCAGCGTCGAGCCTAAAAATGGTATTCACTAATGTATTTTAAACGACACTAGTGCTCGGCGACGAATGCGGCGTGAGCTAGAACTACATTGCGTCGAAAGTTTGACGTTTAATGTATGAACTTCGTATTCTCTAACGAAAAACAGCGACGAACTCGCCCACAAGCTCGCTCACAGCCTCGATTCCTAATGTCAAATCAAACAGCTAGGATTTAAGACAAGGCTGTCTCGACATCGAGCTCGTTGACGAACGCAGCGTCGAATGTGTCAATAAGAGAATAGCATAGCTGAGCTCTTCCTGTAAGCCACTGGTGCCGGCAAGGCTCGGAACCGGTTTTTTTCGAAAACCTCGAAATAGCCCAATATATAAAATGTTTTATATTATTTATGTAGTACTCAAAATGTTATGAAATTACCAACGTCGTATTTTTAAATTACTCCATTAACAAAGAATTGATATACCGAAGAACAAAAAAGAACGAAATTCGAACCGTTCTTTTGTATGGAGTAAAAACCGGTATCCGAGCCCTGGGTGCCGGTCCTGAGCTAATCTCATCCAGAAGTGACGCACTCTTTCTAATATCGTCCACATCGAGCGAGCGAAAAAAAAATAAGGAAACTATCGACACCTAACAAAAATAGGTTGTGTAGCCAAATGCCAATCGCTAACGCTCAGTAAGGTATCGTAGTTTTCTCTTTCTGTCATTTCTAATTAGTGCGACAAAAACAGTTCCGTTTGCGATTGAGCGTTGGCGATTAGCATCTTGGCTAAGCACAGAGGGCCTGCCGCGAATATATTGCATTGGGTTGTCGTTAATTTCGGGTTTTATCACTGCAATAAAAGTATAATTGGAGTATCAGAAACAAACAAAGCAATGGAAAATTATCCATATTACCAGGTAGTCTTTATATAATATTACAATTATGCTTATAAAACAATGTAAATTATGAATAGGCTTAGGACTTTTCATAGCATATCGTGGTTCTAAAATCCTTGGAGCCGCTATGTGTAAAATTTTCGAAGTCAAAGTCAAAGTATATTGTAATATTAAATATAATGATTTATACATACTTTCACATCGTTACTGAATTAATTTTAATCGAACGTAATTAATTTTATAAAACGTACTTGATTTCATAAAAATTACACACTAAATTAGTTACCTACTTATATCAGAACAGAAACCATAAAAAACTAGACAATTAGTGTTCAAAACAAACTAGAAAAAGTTTTAAATAGCGATGAAAATGGCGAAAGTATCATGTTGTATTTCTCGAAAGTTTCGAATCTTTTGTATAGATTACATGTAACTTCCGAACAAGAGACAAAACTGACGTTACCTTTGAAGTAAATAGACTTCACTTGTCTTCACGTTGATATCACATAGAGCATAGATTAATGATTCCAATTTATAAGTATTTTATCATAATTTAAACTGTTTAGGCAACTGATATTGAGATTTAGTCTGAGCAAAATGAAAAGTCACGTGTATTTATAAATACTAGAGCCAATACATTCGGAGTATCATAATTCAATAAAATAATGCAAAAAAAGTATTTTACACGTAAACCACTACTATTATAAAATGCACTGTAAACTTATATACCTATTTCATTATACTGTTTATACTACGTATAAGGTACACCCGGGTAAGATCGGACTATTTTTTGGTGAGTTGAAAGGATGTCACAAAAAAAACAAAAACTTATTCTCACTAACTTTTACCTGCAGATGTGTGATGTACGTGATAAAAAAAAAACAAGCTTTCAATATAAATTTACTTGATGCCACTCAGCCGAATAGCTTAGGAGTAAACGTAAAGTCAAACTTGCACAATTTTTTTCCAAGACACATCATCATCATCAAGATTTTCTATCTAGAATTCTATCTATCATTTCCGATCTAGGAGGCTTTTTCTAGTTTGTCTTGAACCTAATTGTCTAGTTTTTTATGGTTTCTGATATAACTAAATTCGTATGCACTTTTTATGAAATCAACTTCGATTTTTTATATTAATTATGTTCTTAATATTTTCTTCGGTTACCGCGAGGATTACTCATGAAATAAAACTATGAAAACGGATAAACTCGCGTATTTTAACTAAGGTTCTCGTTAAGGAGAAGAGAAACATTCCTAGAATGTTGCGTGAGGCTATTGAGATAATGAAATATCCAAACTTTAATAGAATGGAAAGAAGTTTGTCTCTACCACCAGCTTGGGATCCAGTTGTTCATCTGATAAAGGAACAGTCTAGACATAAACCGTGAGGCTGATGTATTTGGCGGTGGTGACCATTCCCCCCTTTTTAGTACTGGCAACATTTTTTCAAAATTATTTTAAATTTCCTTATTAATCAAAATTGTATGTTTTGGTTTAATGCATGATGATCTTAAGATGTACTACAAATGTTTTTTGAAAAGAGTTGTCCCGCTGAGTTTTTTGCCGGTCCCAATTTTGGGATACCTTCCTAACAATACAATCATACAAAGGAAGGAAATACTTCTCAGGCAGTGGCGTAGGGATAGAACCGGCGTAGATTATTTATTTTGTCTCTTGTCTTCATTCTGAACATATTTGTAATGAATAACTAGCTTAATTTGCAAATTTTGTATGTACATCCACCCTTAAATTTATTGTCTGTGGTTTAGTAATTTTTCTTTGGTGGGTAGTTTTGTACTCATCTTTCTTATTTTGATGGAGGTAGATCTATCAAATTTCCTCCATTGTCAGTCATCCGCAGACCACGAACCCTGTAAAGTGTTCGAAACGTCGGAATGAAGTTAAAATTAGTTAATATACGCGAGTTTATCCGTTTTCATAGTTTTATTTCATTAATTATGTTCTATTAAACGCAACAGCAGCAGACGTCGAGGCCCGGATAAACAAGGCTAGAGCCGCATTCGCCCAGCTAAAACCGGTATGGAACTCCTCTACCTTGACAAGAAGAACTAAAGTGAGGATCTTCAACTCCAACGTAAAGGCCGTGTTACTGTACGGGTGCGAAACCTGGTTCCTCCGCAAAGACCTAACGGCAAAACTCCAAGTGTTTGTGAACAAATGCTTAAGGCAAATACTGCGCATCTTTTGGCCTAACTGGATCACAAACGCTCAGCTATGGAGTATCACCAGGCAAACACCCATTCAGACGGAGATACAAGCACGAAAATGGCATTGGATTGGCCATATTCTCAGGAAGCCTAACAACCACATGTCCAAAATAGCCCTGAACTGGAAGATGCCCGGCAAGCGGAAACGTGGTCGCCCTAAATTCACTTGGCGCCGTTCCGTGGAGCAAGAGATGGGTGTGTTGGGCATGGGGTGGGATGAGGTGACCCAAACTGCCCAGGACCGAAGCCAGTGGAGGAAAATGGTTCGAGCCCTACCCCCCAACAGAGGGTAACAGGATGAAAAGAAGAAAGAAGATGTTCTATTAAAATTAACTCAGTAACGATGTGACAGTAGGTATAAATCATTATAGTCATTATAGAAAGTGAATAGAATATTACAATATACTTTGACTTTGACTTCGAAAAATTTTCACATAGCGGCTCCAAGGATTTTAGAACCACGATATGCTATGAAAAGTCCTAAGCCTAATTATGAACGATAAAGGTGTGAGTTTACTACTATGCATTACTGAAGTGAAATGTCTGTGAAAATAAATTATTATAATTCCTAATTTAGTCATAACGATAATATGTGGGCATAACTTATAGCAGGATTGTCTATTTGTTCAATTGAAATTATTATTTTATAATTTTAGAGCTCACTGTAGAATATAGATACCTGAAAGAGGCCCGCTGCTCATAGAAGAATTGCCTCCCATCACGCTGTTACCCATGGAATTATTCCCAAGTACACCAGAACCCATGTCATGGTTTCCAAGGTTCAGTCCACTATTCACGTTGACATTAGCTTGGGCCACTTGGGCCTGTGCTTGAGCTTGGGCCTGGGCAGTCAGGACCGTGGCTAGGTCGCTGGCTGTTAGACCTTGTTGTAGAAGTGTGTTCTGAAGGGCACCCAGCCCTGTTAGACCTAACGCCTGAAAAGATGTTATATTAATACCAAATTGTTGAATGAGTTTAAACTTTTGAATGTAAAGCTTTGTAAGTCACTAACTCCATCACAATTTAGTCAAGTGAAATTATTTGAGGAGTCCCGCGTAAGTCCACGTGCGTTGGGGCGTTCATTAAACAAATATGCGACGTAAAGACGCCAGAATTTTTCATTAGACACATGATGATATCCTAACTCTACAGTTTACAGTGACATATGAACAAATGAAACAAATAGTCATTTAAATGTGAAGAGCAACATACATATACAGGCTGTTTCCGTGGTCGTCATCCCAACTGTGGAAAATGTGTTAAGATGGTCTTTCTGAACAAGGTTTCCCATGGAACAAATACGAATATCGCGCAAAAAATTAACTGATTTCATCCCGACCAATGCGAAAGTGTTCATAATTTCCAGTCTCGTTTCATAATTATGTAAACACATTGGGAAATAATTAGTATGGAGAATTGTATACATATTAATGAACTGGAACTTTACTAGTCGTAAAAAAAGTACGTTTGTTCAGAAAGACCATCTTATAGGTGCCATGGGAAACATTGTTCAGAAAGACCATCTTAACACGTTTTTCACAGTTGGGATGACGACCACGGAAACACCCTGTAAGTAATAAAAAATGTGTACCTGTAATCCCAATCCTCCTCCTAAAGCAGTGTTAGAAGCAAGAGGATTGGCCGCCAAGCCAGCACCCAGACCGTTAAGCGCCACACTAGCTGTTGGCACAGCACCAAGCACACTTGTTCCTAATGACGGAGTTGTATTGTTCAAGCTTAAGTTTGGCCCGTTTGAGTTCTGAGGAAGGTTCCTCGCTACATCTCTGAGTGGTTCCCCGTTAGGCCCTAAGCCTAAACCAATTCCTTTTAGACCTTCTGGCAATCTCAACTCGGATTTATCTGAGTTGCCTCTGTCCATTCGAACCGTCATTCGACGATCGTGTAACATTTGCTTGTCAAACATGGATATTGCCTGAAAAGGAATACAAGTATTTTAAGAGCCACAAGACAAAAAGGTACTATCAAATATTATTATATATATATTAGTGTAACTTTAGTAAAATAGAATTATTGGTTTCTATCTCAATTTTTAATTTACTAGACAAGGTCTTGGAGCCAGAAAGATTAGCCTAATCTAACTTACCTGAACGGCTTCAACGGGATGATCATATTCGATAACAGCAAATCCTCTGCTGTTGCCATCTTTGTCTACAGCCAAATCAATGTTGCGAACTTTGCCCGCCATTTTGAAGATTTCCTTTATTTTGGCGCGATCAGCTTTATAGTCAAGCTGCAAGGGAAAAATATCCTCAATATTTTTAAAATCCATATTAAATGGGCTTAGATGTAAAAAAATATATTAAAGATAAAAAAATGAAAGGTAGGTAGGCTAAACAGAATAGAAAGTATCAATTGCGGAACTTACATTAGCAACAAAAACTTTCTTCACTAATGGCGGCTGAACATTAATGGAGTCCAAAAATTCTAGACTTAGACCATATGTGTTGAAATTCTCTGGCTCCCGCGGTTTCATCATCATTCCCCATCTGTAATTTAATTTGCGACTACATATTAGAATATATTTTGTAAAATCATTGCATTAGTACGGCATCAACATCTAATGCTTTGCAACTCGTACCTTACGTAATTTTAACTCTCTGCCACTGACGTTGTCACGTGACGTGAAACTATTGAACCTTGTGGTCAACATCGTAGTGGCGTTATTGCAAAATACGGTAGGCTTATGATGGTACCGTGTTTAATCGTTTGTCGTTGTTGCCGTCAGGTTCTAACAAGTATTTAAGTGCGAAAGTGATGCGTAGTACGATAAATAGATAAAACGTCGAAGACGGAGACGAAGACGGACGGAGACAGACGGACCATCATAAGCCACCCGACGTAACGCCAGTCGCAGAGGGTTAAAGTAAGTTAAATTGAATAGGTTGGTAGGTTGAGTAGGTAGGTTGAATAGGGGTCAAAATTCTTTTCGTTCTGTCTTATTTTGTGTCCCTAAAAATGTGATTTTTGTATGAGGTGATGTTTTGTTTTCAATTTCTGATGTATGGATTAAAATCTAACCCGAAAAAGAAATACAAGTGGACCGGATTTTTTTTATATACTGAGTCGAAACAGCACCTAAAACCGTGACAGAGTGATATGAAACAAGACAACGAAAAGAATTTTGACCCATAGAACTAATGTTTATCACTCTACTTATTATTATTAGATATTAAACATAAAATAACTTACCCATCTTTATCATCCCTGTTGTTTCTATTGCTACCACCTCCGCCACCTCCACCGCCACCACCTTGTCTAGAAGAGGTGGTCCTGTTGCGTTCATTGCCTTAAACATATACAATCAATGTTAATTTAATATGACATACCCTATTATTGAAATGTGTCAGTTGTTAATTAAAATGTGATCTTTAATAGCTATTGTAAAGTTGAATATTTTAACTGCCTTAATTATTTGGCTTCATATGTGTAGTAATTTTGATATTCTGACTGTACTATATTTAAACATTTTGAATTATTAGCTTTTAAATACACATGACCAGTTATTTTTTTACAGTAGTAATTTATATACATCATCATATTTCCTTATAATCCATTGATGCATAAATCCATGAAATTAGTATGTAAATGGCTCACTATTTTCAAGCATTGGTTGTAAGTACTTTTCTTCAGTCTGCATTTATTTTGTGAATATGTAATGGTATTTATAATGGACTAATTATAAATAACAAGTAATTAAATTACCTGTCTCCTCCTTGAGAACCAGTTTTCTACCATTGAGTTCATATCTATGCATTACAAAAAGCGCCTTCTTCATGGCCTCAGTATTGGTGAACTCAACAACACCACAACCTCTTGGTTTCCCATTATCATCATTATAGAGCTCAACATAGGCCACATCACCCACCTGAAATTGACAATCAGAATTTGAAAAACAATTTTAAAAAATTAGAAAGGAATATTACCCAATCACCTTCATAAGATTTATTTTCCAAGTTTACAAAATCAAGAAACTTGACCATAACATCAAATGATTTAAATACAAATAAAATTCATTTGATAGAACCACCTTACCACTTTACCCACGCCTTTCAATTGTATTTAGGTAAATTATGTTGATAGCAGCATGGAACAGTAGGCTGGTATGCATACCTTTTCTTTGAATAAATCCTTTAGCTCAGTCCAGCGGAACTCATACGGAATGTTGGACACAAACAAACGTTTTCCATCCGATCGTGCTTCACGGTCGTTGGACCGGTCTCTTTGGGCGTCTGAAAACCTGGAAGGCCTGTCGCCACGCTTTGAGCGGTCGCGTTCCTTCTCTCTTTGGTTATCCATTTGGTTATCAAAGCCTAAAATGATAATTTTACAACACGAATAAGTAAACAAAAGGAATAATTGTGATTTCTGATATATTGCTACAAACATAAAATAAAGCATGCTCATACTATCTGGGTTGATGACGTTATGGATAAGCATCGATAACTTCGATAAGCCTCTGCTTACTCAACTGACGAAGTATTACTTATTATAAAATAATGGAAATAATCAAATATCTAAGGTGGCAACTGAAACGATAGCGTGTTCGCCGGTTTTAACATGCAATTACGCCGGCCAAATGTAAAGCCATTCTCATTGCCGGTTGAAAATCGACATATAATGCTGAGTATGAAGCAAAATACTTACTATCGGCTGGCGGAAACTAATATAATATTATGACTACCGTAAGTTTTACACTGTCGTAATAACTGAACTGAAATGGTAAAAGTGGTTATCAATAAACAATTCACTTTTCACGAACCAGCACATTCAAAATGGCGGTGTTCAATGATTTTTTGTTCGGTTGGCAACCTCGTCACAATTTCTCAGCAAAGCTATTTAAGCTCATATTCTAATCGCCGAAATTAGCATCGAAAGTAAAACTAGAAGCGTGGATGTAAATCTTGTGCGTTGAAAGGAGCGTTTTTTCGGTCAAAAGAAGCAATGGCGCACTCTGACGGTACTTTTTGACATGTTCAGGTTTTGTGACATATGCACGCACACATTCATGGTTGTGATTGTATTGCTTGTACTTCATAAATATTTTTCGCCTACGACAGCCATGCAGGAGACATCCTGTGCTAGATTTTTAACTAAATAAGTAGTTATAAAAAAATACAAATTATGGAGCAGTCTAAATCTAGTTCACCTAAACTTTTTATGTGCACCGCTATAGAAAACAAGGATGAAATTGAAGAGGTACTGTTCAGGATTTTGCAGTTTTCCAACAAAGAATCATTTAGTCGGCCATGTACAGCAATAATTTCCCTTATCGACGATAGTGGCGCTAGTGGTTTTCGAGGCGCGAAAACTTGATTTAGTCGCGTGAGTTAAGTTTTCCTTATCTCAGTTATTTAACATGAAAATGTTTGTGCTTTCAGAGATACGAGAGGGCCTACAATTTCTTCCAATCCCTTGTTGCTGACTGCAGTGAAAAAGAAACGCACGATGCACTTAATAATGCGGTTTGTAAAAATCACGAAGAAGTTTCCCTTGGGATGCTTATGTCTATATTGACGGAACCCCACAATGCTACGAAGTGCTACCGAGACCTCACACTCGTAACACGCGACGGACTCACGTGTGTGCTCAACAATTTATCTAATTTGATTCTGGAAAGGTATTTAAAGTTCCAAGATACTACTCGAAATCAATTACTATGGTTGGTAAAAGAAATGATACGCAATTCCGTTACTGGAATAGACAGCGTGTGCTGGAATCTAATGCGATATGCTTCTGGGGGTGATATTACCCCAAAGAACATTTTCTTAGTAGAATCTCTATTGGACATTTACATTGAGAATAGAGCATGGTTAGACAAATTTCCTGTACTTATTTGTATGGTGGTATATACATATTTACGATTAATAGAAGACCACAATATCCCACAACTCATGGCCTTGAGACAAAAAGAAGTAAACTTTGTAATTTCTCTAATAAGAGAGAGATTTGCTGATGTTTTGACATTGGGAAGAGATATGATCAGATTGCTACAGAATGTTGCCCGCATTCCAGAATTTAATCAGTTGTGGCAGGATATATTAACAAATCCAAAATCTTTCTGTCCAACATTCACTCATGTTTTGCAAATTCTACAAACAAGAACTTCGAGGAGATACCTACAATCAAGGTTAACACCAGACATGGAAAGAAAATTAGTCTTTCTCACATCTCAAGTCAGATTTGGTCATCATAAGAGGTATCAAGAGTGGTTTCAAAGACAATACTTGGCTACTCCAGAATCACAATCACTACGAAGTGACATGATACGGTTCATTGTTGGTGTGATACATCCTACAAATGAACTTCTTTGCTCTGACATCATTCCGAGATGGGCTGTAATTGGATGGCTTTTAACAACTTGCACATCTAATGTTGCTGCCTCTAATGCCAAATTAGCTCTGTTTTATGATTGGTTATTTTATGACCCAGAAAAAGACAACATTATGAACATAGAACCTGCTATACTAGTAATGCACCATTCAATGAGATCCCATCCTGCAGTCACTGCTACCTTATTAGACTTTCTATGTCGAATAATCCCAAATTTTTATCCGCCATTTGCTGACAAAGTCAAACAAGGAATATATAGCTCACTTCAGCAAATAATAGAAAAGAGAGTGCTGCCAAACCTGCAACCATTGTTTGATTCACCCAAGTTGGACAGAGAATTGCGTACAACCGTAAGGGAGACTTTCAAAGAGTTCTGTAGCAATGGAAATGGAGAAGGGGCGTCTGGGGTCCTGACAGAGAGTAACGAGGAGATGCCAAGAGGTCCTGATGAGCCTGCCTTCTCAGACGATGAAGAGGACGCGCTGCCAATCATAGCTGAGGATACTGATGATGACGACCTGCCGTTATCAGAAGTACGTGCGCGTGAGAGGCCCGAGTTAGCCGCCGCTCTGCCATTGACGCTGCGGCCTTTAGCAGAAACTCTTCTCGACGATCGTTCTGCCGCTGCAGCTACTGCTCTACTAAATGCTTGCAGCACATCAATGCCAACTGCCACTGCTCTAGCAGATTTATTCACAGCGGCAAGTCAGGAAGCGCCGCCTTTACGAATCACACCAAATCCAACTCCAGCTGAATTAGAAATTCAAGTAAATTCACCAATATTTGCCATGTACAATTATCTTTCCAAAGGCAGCGATGGAGGTGAGACAAAACGCAAACTAATACTTGAGACATTCAAAGAGATTCGAACCCAAAATGCTTACCATGGGGTCGGTTACAGCCTTTTATTTTACCTAAAAGTATGTTTCGAGCGCGACAGGCGCGCCGAACAGGACGCCGGCAAAAGAAGAAACGTAAAATTCAAGTCAGAAATTTACCGAGATTATTGTAGCTATTTGGAACTGAAGATTGGTGACAGCATAGCAGATGATTTTGAAAAATGTCAGGAATGTGATGCAAATGTATTGGTATGGTTAATACCGGATGTGTATAGAGAATTCAAAGATCAAGCTCAAAACCACATTAAGTTATTGCATGTAATAGTTTCCACACTGGATGCCGGGCAGCTTCAGCGCCTTGTGTGTCTAACGTTGCAGAACAATTTGATGATGTTCAAGTCGGATGACATCACAATGATGCTATCAACCAGTCTTGGCTGGGAAACTTTTGAACAGTATTGTTTATGGCAACTCTTAACTGCTCATGATATCTCTCTAGAAGATGTCTTACCCATAATTCCGAAATTGTCCTATAAGGATCACGCTGAAGCTCTGACATCAGTTCTGTTAATGTTAAAACAAGGAAAGCCAAGCGCAGATGTTCTAAGACAACTGTTCTGCAGAGCAGTGCAACAAGAAGATACATTTGTTGTATCAACGCTATTATACTGGTGTCAAGATTATGAAGACAAGGTGGGGGACTTGGTGGCCGCATTACTGAGCACGAGATATCCCGGCACGAGCCCTAATAAGAGAAAACGGCCGGGAAAACACAGCATACCACCAAACGCTCCACCTTCTGCTGAATTGGTAAGTTTCATTGGTAAATCTAATGAAAAAACATGCTGCTTGTATTGTGAACTAATCAGAACCCTATGCTACTCAAGAACCATGTCAAAGTGGCACATTAATATCAAATTCTAAGAAATCCCGTACTGTTTGTCATTTTGATAAGGTTCCAGTGTGGCCTATGATTCCAATTGGTCGAGTGTAGGAAGAGTCGCCATCAGATATATTGGAATAGCCAGGGTGCTTACAAATATCTGGGCACGCCCTTTTGCCATGTCACGGCATGTTCAGATATTTTGGACACTCCGATATATAAGGTGGGAACTGTATGTAGGTACAGTTAAGGGCATAAATATATATACAATTTTAGACCTTATGCTCGAGATATAAGTAAATCTGTTTTACAAGCCTTATACCTATTGACTTCACTTTTAAGAGTACTTAAACATGTTTAATTAAAATTGTGTAACTATTAATTAGCACTATCTTATGCTAAAAGTTATTTTTATTTTCTATTCACAATATAATGTTCTCTTATTTTCGTAATTCCAGGTGCTTGGACATCTAGAGCAGATGAGAGTAAATTGTGTAGAACAAGATGATATGTCAATTTTTAATATGGAATGTATGCAGAAATCACTGCAGCTAGCACAGTCGAATAGTAGCGATAATATAAGGGTAAGTTTCTTTACACATTAGTTTACCTATGACCCATGTCTGGTTACATTATCTACCCTAAAAGACGAATATAAATAGTAGGAATCAAAATTTATTGCAAATCTCGTATATTCACGTGTCGTGTAGATACAGTGAAATAATATAAAAAAAGTATTTTCAAGGAAATCGATTGTCTACCTTTTCTGTTTTCACTATGACAAGGAACATAATGAAAGGTCTCTATCAAATACTATCAATACATTGGTAGGCACTTGAGTACGAAATGGTAAAATGGAAACGTGACAAAATCCCCGTATAATAGTACATTACGACACAAGTGCGAAAAACATCTCGTTTTTGCACGTGTCTCGTACGACGTTTTTTAGTACAGATGACCCTCCGAAGTTTCAAACCAAACGTAAGATGACAGTCTTCTCGCACTAGAGCCTAAAAAATACACCATCTGTACTAAAAAATAAATAATTTTACGAAATCCAGAACCAGCTTCTCAGCCGGTGGTAGGGTATTTTTACTAGTACCCGCCTGGTTGGCTACCACCGTACATTCGGTGTAAACGCCCGTGAAATGACTTACCTTCGTGTTTGCCGTGTTTCGGGGTCAGCCGGTGTATTTACCAGCATCTAGCGGGCCAGCAAGGCGGTGGCAACTAACAGGTTACTGATTGTCTCCTGTTCGTTGCCGCCGCGATTTGGGTTCTACTTTTCACTTACGATCAGGTGGAGTGGAGCCACTTTGTTGTGCCAACGTTATTTTTATTGGGTCGGCAACGCGCATGTGACACCCTGAGGTTGCAGGCGCCCATAGGCTACGGTGACTGCTTTCCATCAGGTGGGCCGTATGCTTGTTTGCCACCGACGTGGTATAAAAAAAAAAATAAAAAAAAAAAATCTCATTACACCTGGAATAAGGGCATTGGTAAAAAATCTTGAATAATTTTAATGTAATCATGTACCAATATTTTCGTGTGCGAGCAATTGTAGTACCATCAACCAAAATCTTACCACTTTTGGACTCTTAATCCGTTGCGATAAAGTCGAAGATGATGAGCCGTATTTTTGGTTCATGGAAGTCAAGGACCTCATGTTATTTACACTGTACCCATGGATAATCCAGCCGACTCTATACACATTTAATAATTTACTACAAAAAATTATGTAAATATTAAACGTAAACGATGGAGCAGCAAGTTTCGTTAACAAATGTTTCACTCGAGGTTATTCCCAATAATGCAGTGCAATGTAACGTCCTGAATTGAATGAAACTTAGCGAAGCATCTCTTTGATAGGTATTTATCATAAATAATAGGCATGATGAGTGGCTAGTCAAATCAACATCTTTTTTCGAACTATCAAAACGATCGCTAGAAGTTCTATAACTTCCATAAGAAATACATAAAAGTGACGTCACACTTGTGTACTGCCAAATTACCTACTTACTCTTTTAAGTTCTTTCCGATTTATTAAATAGAAGTTCAGTATAAAAATTCCTGTAATCTACATTTTAGTAATAATTTCTTCATGTATTTATGCCGTCCATAATGTGAAATCATTTATTTTAACTACATTCATCAAATCATCCCTATTGTTCATCTTCATGGTTATTTTCTATCCGGTCTTATAGACATGTTGATAAGACTGAAGGGACAAACAATATTTACCGATTTACTAAATTAGGGGTCTGTTATTTATAATAAGTTATTTAAGTGCCTTTTATGTATCTGACCATTGTAGATGAAGTTGTTTATTAGCTCACAAGAGAAACTTTAATTGAACTTACCGTGGCGCTAGGTCGATTTATGTAAAAATATCCTTTGTTTTTATATAATACGAATATTTTATTTTAATTTCAGAGACAATACAGTGAATTATTTCTACTAGCCTGGGAAGATGAACTGCCCATTTCCAGGCGCTCTAGGAAGGTTCTTCTTAATTCACTTCCCCTAAGCGCGAACTTGCATTCTTCCAACGACGATAGTGAGGTAATTACTTGTCCTTAAATTTATTCAACTATAATAATATTTGAATAAATTTATAGCCTATCTACTTTTGTAAGGTACATATCATCGGGGATATACATATAATAGAATTTGTTAGTTACGCGGCATTGCACATACCGCCGCGTAACTAACAAATTCAATTATGGCCAATTTGAGTGTCATCATCATCAGCCTATGTTAGTCCACTGCTGGACGTAGGCCTCTCCTATTAACCATGCGTATGAACGCATTAGGAGGTAAATGCCCATAATCGCCACGCACAAGCAGATTGACGATCGCAGTAACGTGTCCACTATGATGACGCTGCTGTCCATCATCAATCTTGTAGAATGGTTAGTGACACTTCAATCCCTTAGTCGACTCTTACGACACCCGCAGGAGGAATTAGGGTGGTGACAAATTTATTCTTACTGCCGTCACCACACGGCAATGCCATTTGAGTGTCAATTGTTTGATATTTGAACTTTAGCTTTGGACGATATAGTATTTCGCCATAGTATTTGTATAGTGAACTTGGTATCAAAAAGCAGACAATCAAAGTTACCGTAGTACAGGTTATACAATATCTCTAAATCATTTTGTCATTATTCTAAAGTGCTGGAACAATTGGTTCTGTACCTGTAAGTGATTAACGGCATATTTTGCAATCATAGGGTTTGGAGCTTATTAAATAGCTCCACTGTCAGTTTATCTCCCTGTGTCTCAGCGGGATGTAACCCGGAAACCATAATACGTCGTTAGGATTTCTAATTCCGCTATATGCACAATTTCAGGAACTGAAAAATCTAAGCACATGTTTTCAGTTTTCTTTTGTCAAATTTCGAATTTGCACACGTGGGTGTTACTTTGACAATCTCAACGACGATTAGATAAAGATTCCCTACAGGGAAATGATGGAAAAATCTAAAATTACTAACATAGAGCCGTTCAAAATATCCTTTTTATTGCGGAAAACGCCATATTTAACTAGATATAAATACGCACGTACAATTACACTGGATATTTCCTTAAAACCTCATCATAAAATGTGCGGTTCTGTTCATTCATACACGTGGTAGACTAGTCTCAAATAAAGATACAAATTTAGTATGGTGGACCGATTTACCGAATTATTTGCCCACTTTTAATCGCCAAAGTGTATGTACTTATAACGCTGATTGTACGCACCTATTTGTAATGGAGGTATCCATATCACTTTAGAAACATAGGCCTGCTACTTCCAGTTAATAAAAGGTCGCTAAAACGGTCATTTTTGCGTCACATTAATTCTTGTCATGTCCTTCCGCATTCTACACCTTTCGAGGACCCAACATCTTAATCGTGGCAGCCTGGCAGGCCTATTTATAGTAGTATATGCAAGGTCAAATATATAGGGTGACATTTGGGTTGTTGAGCAGGAGTGAACAGGGGACGTGGGACGTATATAGGCCCCCAACTCCTCCTTCGGGTGTCGTAAGAGTCGACTAAGGGATTGAAGTGTCACTGACCATTATTTGACAAAATATCGATGATGGCCAGCAGCGTCATCATACTGGACACATTACTGCGATCGCCAATCCTTGCCCAGCGTGACGATTATGGGCATTTACCTCCTAATGCGTCTATACGCATAGTTAATAGAAGAGGCGTAGGTACGTCCAGCAGTGGACGCGTGGAATAGGCTGATGATGATGATGATGAACAGGGGACAGAGCAACTTTCACTATGGACACAACCAAAAAAGCGCGAAAAATAAAACTCCAAATTATGAATTAATGATAGGTACTTAACTATCAATTAAGATATTTAAATATTTATCAAACAGGTTACTCACGTAATTTAAGTCGATAATTGCTTGACATGTTTCGATCCATTTAGACGATCCTCATCATGGAGTACACGTCGGGCTTTGGTCGCGGGTACTCCATGATGAGGATCCTCTAAATGGATCGAAACATGTCGAGCAATTATCGACTTAAATTACGTGAGTAACCCGTTTGATAAAGATTTAAATATTGTTTGAGTCTCACATTAGTTATAATTCTAAAATTATCAATTAAGACTCAATTAACTCATAGACACTTGATTTTTATTCTCGATTTAATGCTTGTCTCCATAATGAAAATGCCTCGGCGTGACCGACCCTGTTTAGATGCGCTCAATGTGCCAGATATATATTGTGTATACATACGTCATACACACAACGCTATAAGACGTTGGTACATATTGTTTACACTTAACACCCTTCTAATTTTATTTCCTATATTTACCGTGACTTATTCGAAATTGGACGTAATTATGCAAAAGAGAACCAATCCACACGAATCTGTCATTTTAAAGATTGACTTTGTTTCTTGTGATTTAAAGTGTTAATTAGAATTAAATATTCATGTGGGTTGGTTCCCTTTTGCAAAATCATGTCCAATTAATTTGCAAGAATATAATTTCAGCAAAATAACTATTTAAATTTGGGATTCTTTATTAATTTTTATTCTTTATGTTACAGGAAGAGGAGATAGTAAAGCCGAAACAGGCGAAACGACGGAAGAAGGCTATTTCCGACAGCGATTGACATATCTGGACTAAAATGAATGGTAACTTAAGACACCAAAGTGCAACTCTACAATACAATAAATATTAATAATATGTGTAATACATAGTTACGTTCGTTACCTTATGTTATCATCCAGGTACGATTCTAAGAATTGGTACCTTTAGTTTATTATCATGTTAGTTTTGCCTTTTAAGTAACTGTAAATTAAATACACACTTCACATACTCATGGTTATTGGAGTTCACAATTAACTATTTGGGCGTATTTTAGTTCGAAAACCTTTGACAAACGTTTCTTCACCACACTTTAAAATAGGTACTTACGGGAAAATATCGGGCGCCAATGGAAAGCTATTGCAAAAAAAAATGGTATAGTTGTAAATAAAATTAAACTAAATGTAAAATCCATTATATTTGTTTCCAACAGTTTTCAATCGTATTTGAATCTCAAAGTTGAACTTATAACGTCCGTATACAAAACAAATTGAATTTATTATTTAACAGCCTTTAGTGATTCCCTACGTTAGAAGAATCTCATTATAAACCGTATAAGTACAAACGCTCAAAAACTTTGACAACGCGCATTCCAGGTTTTATATTTTTTAAGTCGCCGAAAAATACTATCTAATTTTAATTGCAAAAGTTATTAGTTCAACAGAGTGTAAAACTGACAGTCGTTAAAAGAATAATCATCATTAGCTTACAACATAAACAAATAAGGTCCCGTTTCGTAAAAATCGACACATACACTATTAATAGTACTATAAAATCGATTCCTTCAAATATCTAGCCTACACTTTTGTGAAAAGTTGTCAGTATTTTACATTATTTATTTAAAAACAAAATCTGAGCTTTTTTAGTAGAACGATTTTGACGTTTACCATAAGGACGTTTTGACGCATAATTCATATAAATGTGCTAGCGAATTCGGTTCTTATGGTTAGGACAAAGTGGGATAATTTGCTAGAAAGGCTCACAAATGTCGAAATATAAGTATATTTGGCACAATTCGTATTATTGGAAGCTTCAAAATAAATTTAAAAAACTTCTTAATATTTAGTACGAAAAAATGCTGACCACGCAATATTCCCCGTGATTTCTGTTAGGGAAGAAAATAAATACAATAAGAAGGTAAAAGGTTATGTAAATGTCTATTTTCAAAAGATGCTTTTAGTATGGTCTTCAAAATAATTAAGCCCCTTTAGAAAAAGACGCTCCTCATGTATCATCATCATCATATCAGACGAATGACGTCCACTGCTGAACATAGGCCTCCCTCAAAGATTGCCACAATGACCGGTCCTGCGCCACCCGCATCCAGCGCATGTTTGTTTTGACATTACACAATATTCAGCACTTGCCCTTGATACTTCAATTCTCCAAATTGGGACATTTTGTCAACTTATACAGCGTGTGTATCTCACACGGGCGCAACAATTAACCCAGTTATAGTTTCAAACGCGATAATAATTTTGTTATGTAATAGTGTTATGAGTGTAAAAGTCCGGCTGAGCTGCAGTGTACCACAACCAAAGCAAATAATAAATAGCACTAAACGTACAGTTGGCACTCCCTGCCTCCCGTTGAAAGCTTACCCCCTTATTCATAAACGTCTGCTAACTTAACAAGCCGCTAATAATTATTTGTCCCGTTCGGTCTTAACACGTTCGCCTCCGGTACTGTTTCACTGAACGCTTATACTATGCCGATCGAAATTATCTGATAGAAATCCTATGCCAGTGACACGCATGTGTGACCGAAAAGATTGTCTATGCTGGCGACACAGCACTTGTGTCAAAAACGTTCGTATTTCTATCCCACTGGCATAGGAGTGAGAACTTGATTAATGCTAGTGGCATAAGAATAAGATTACTTTGATCACATATGCGTGTCACCGGCGTCGAACGTGTTAACAATGTGCCCATAAGAGCAAAAGGGACAAACAATGATTAGCGGCTTGTTAAGTTAGCAGACGTTTATGAATAAGGGGGTCAGACTTTTGTTTATTTCGTACACTGTCACAGATATGTCACAACTTAGCTTGATATAACTGCGGCGCTACCGCGAACTTCGAAATGCATAAATTTCGAGGATTTGTCTCTCTCGCTCTAATGACGCTTACACGTTGGAGTGACAGAGTAAAATCCTTTAGATTTTGGCGGTAGTAAAGGCCTGACATGACCATTAGGAACTACTGTGGATGCGTTACATTGTGTGCTGAATTAAAAAAATAATAATGTTGCGTTTCAAATTAGGGCTCGTATAATTTTCATACATTTGAAAATTGCGCTCAAATGACTGACCTAAACAAGTAGAGGTTTTATGCTACGCGGGTAAATATGTACTATTTTGAAAAACCTGTATTTATAAAGGGTTACAGAAAGAACATGTCTAGTCACCTTAGCAACATTTTGAGCTACATATCGCGGCAAACAATAATTTATGACGACCTCTAAACCTCTAATTGGAGTTCGAGGCCAAAGAATCTACGAAAATATTACCACAACAAAGAAATGTTTTTACAATAGTAAATATTTATTTTCTAAAAACAGACTTTAAGGTATCTTATTTATTGGTAATTTTAATTCTTTAATTTATAGAAACAATATTATTTACTTATTTTCACGTAAATATAAGATATTTTAATAAAAAACTTAATTATCCGCAATTATTAGTAACAATGTTGGTATTGCGCTGGTATTACCTCAGGTGTTAATGACATTTGGTACAGCAATTTAACTACACATAAATTAAAACCCTATTTCTGCATACGTTTAGAAAATTGCAGAATAATACATTGTAGTGTGCTTTATGTTCACATTTCGTATTCGTAAAATTCCTTTGACCTACAAATTTCTTTGGCAGTGCTATAGTTCTCCATTTAAATTATCATGCAGATCTAACGTTTTGTAAAAATGTGACAAACTCATTTTAAACTTTAAATTAAGCGATAGTAAGTTCAGGACTCAACATTGATGGTGTTATAAAGGACTCTCGGCTTTTATGGGAGTGTACTCGATTTTTACCCAGGACTCAGGAGGATAAAGTGATGACGAAGACAAATAAGAAATAAAATATAAAAAATGCTTTCACTTTACATTTCCAAATTTCTTTCCCATAATTTTAACCAATAATAAGGCAGGGGGCTTAGTAATTTAACCATACTGTCTTAATAAATATGCCACGCTGTTGTTTGTGTTCACTGGTAATTCAACTTTTTTTTAAATAGGCTTTGAAACGTTGGCTCTTATCATTTTAAGTTCTTTACAAGAAAATTTTGTCATATCAATGTTAGTTAACACGTTCGCCTCCGGTACTGTTTCACTAAGTGCTTATACTATGCCGATCGGAATTATCTTATAGAAATCCTATGCCAGTGACATGGGCAGAGATGGGCATTAATCGATTAATAATTTAGTTAACTAATCAATCGATTAAAAATATCAATCGTCATTTTTTAATCGCGATTAATTTAGTTGCAACTAAATTAGTTGTGAGGATCTTCGACTAACAACTAAATTAGTTTTAGTTTAAATCGACTAAATTTCACGATTAAATCTATATAATACTACGTAATGTACGGTCCAACTTTACATAATTATACCCTAAGCTCGCAAAAAAGTAGTATTTTTGGTATGTTGTGTAGACACTATAAGACAGTATAAAACCACATTTTCAAGCAAAAAAAAAGTTGCGCTAGCTATGTAGTACGTCAAGAACTACGAAATTTGAGATTATTTTTTAGTTTCTGATTTTTATTAAAAAACTGTACTCGTACTCTTTTGACATTATACGTAAAGAAGCGTTTAAAGATTAATAAATTTCCAACTAGTTGAGCTAATATGCATTACCGTAGGTCTTATAGTTTTAGAGATTCAAGACTTCAAAAAATACTCGATTTTGTAAACTCGATAAAATTTTGAGTTTTTCTAACGTTTTCGGCTTAATATCGCCTCACCTAATTATGCTACGAAAAATATGCAATAATGACCTTATAGCGCACTTAATATTCTTTCATTTAAATCAGGTCAGTAATCTTTTTAATTGAAAATAAAAACGCGAATGTAAGAAAATGCATATTACCACACAATACATATTACTACAAGTACAGAAACCCATCTCCAGAAACACGTTTAAAGAAAAAATGACTCTTGACACGATAGTATTAATTTCAAATTCCCACCGCGCAACGTTAAATGTCACGAAGAAGTGCGCTCTCTTTCTATCACGTAACTCGTACCTTTTCTGAAAAATAAGGTGCTAAGGATGCTTCCTTTTAAAAAATTACTACCTTTTTTATATTGTTTTTATTTTTTAATTTTTTTTAACCTTTTTTATATTGTTTTTATTTTTTTAAATTTTTTTATAGTTCATTGTAATAGTCAATTCTCTGACAGCGGTCGAATTAGTACGTAGATATTCGATGAAAAACATTCACGTGTGCGCGACGTGCGACACCGCTTGCCATGAGGCCCTACTGATGTACTCCTCGGGGTGGCACTGACAGTTCGAACCGAACGTGCTAGTTGGACAGGCCTGATATTACAAGAAAAAAAAGAATGTCGGCATGGGGCGTAAAAACTTAAAAAAACGGACTTTTTTTAGTTTTTGCGTTTAACTAAAAAAACTATATCTTTTTGATACTAATTGCTATAAAACACTGAAAGACTATTAAATTTGAAAGGATTTGGGCTAACTTGCATCACCGTAAGTTATGCAGACTGTGAGATACGACATTTCAAAAAGTGCCCTTCCGGTAATCCTAACCAATTTGTCAATATAGTCATAGGTTTTTTGTTTAATTTATTTCCAACATTCATCTTACATTAGTCGCGAGAAATCAGTTTAACTAATTAGTCGATTACAAAATTTAGTTGTCCGAAATCAATCGGCAACTAAATTAGTTGCAACTACATTTAGTTGCAACTAAGTTAGTCGAACTCTATACAACTAAAATTGATCAATCGTGGTTTTCAATCGTTAGTTGCAATTAATTCTGTTAATTTTAATTGTTAGTCGATTACATTTTGCCCATCTCTGAGTGACACACATGTGTGACCGAAATGATTGTACTCCTATGCCGGCGACACAGCATTGTGTCAAAAACGTTCGTATTTCTATGCCACTGGCATGGGAGTGAGAACTTGATTAATGCTAGTGGCATAAGAATAATATTACTTTGATCACGTATGTGTGTCACTGGCACAGGAGTACATTTTTTTCGGTCACATATGCGTGTCACCGGCGTCGAACGTGTTAAGAGAAAAGAAAAGTTATTAGGTACCTATTTACGTGTTTTTAAGAAAATCCTAGTTGTGACAGCCATATTAAACAAAAAGGCGTACAAACATTACAGAGTTATGTAATGTTTTTAATATGAATTATTTTAAATAAATTAATTAAAAAGCAAAAAGGTTGTCGAAACCTGACAACTTTATTTGACAATGACATAAGAGACTTTGACAGATTTGACAATAACGCATCTGTCGTAGTTTCGTTGGCCTCGAACTCCAATTAGTGGTATACATTTGAAGAAAATCTTCATTTTCGTGACTAGTCAAAGTCAATAGATACATGTTCTTTCAGTGTGCAGTCGGCATCAGATATAGCGGCCCGGTACTCACAAATATCTGAGCACTAATCTATCATATAATTTGAAACACTGGCAGCTCTGATATATGGCCTTTATCATTCATCATCATTATCAGCCTATGATAGTCCACTGCTGGACGTAGGCCTCTCCTATTAACGATGCGTTTAGATACATTACGAGGTAAATGCCCATAATTACCACGCTGGGCAAGCGGATTGGCGATCGCAGTAATGTGTCCACTATGATGACGCTGCTGCCCATCAGTAGTCAGTGACACTTCAATCCCTTAGTCGACTCTTACGATACCCGCAGGAGGAGTTGGGGTGATAACAAATGTATTCTTACTACCGTCACCGCACGGTCAACGCCTTTGCCCTTCATATATTAAAAGGTTATTTTCTTTAAAAACGCCCTCGTTATTTGGGTCAACGCACAACGACGTATTTTGAGTACCCGAGCCATGAGTTGAGGCAATACCGAGCGAAGTGGAGCACGCATGCACGCTTGAACGGAGACCAATTACCATGCTTTGTACAACTCCGTTCCACTATTCACACGCCTTATACCAACCTTATGTGCAATTGGAAACTCATTCAATTGTATACCTTGGTCCGCTACAATAAGGTGCACGCGCGCTCTGTTTTCGAATGCACATTTGGTCGATAAGCTAATATGAGCTACATTATTTTACACTGGCTTTTGTATTTGCAGTTCGTAGCTATTAGTTAAATACAGACGTCTTGGTTTCTTGTAGGTTTTTAAAGATCTTTTAAAAGAATTTGCATGCACTTGATCCTTTACTTACCATGCAGTTAGGTACTATCGTCATTTATTTGATATCCAAGTTAAAACAACCATTTTCAACCGGGTCGGACCAACGATCTAGGCATAGTACGGCGCCAGAGGACGTTACAAAGATCATTAGGGAAGACATGTGTATAACAGTATTGATATGATAATAGAAGGAACATTTAAAAACCCGTACAAAAAATCTAGAAAAGCCACTCAAACAGATTTTCATTACGTCAGCTTCCGAACAAAAGTTCAGTAGGTAAACACGTTCGCCTGAACAACGTCCATAGACGTCGAAGATTGTATGTTAACGAGTAAAATGCTATAAGTGTTATTACAGTTAACAAAGTCAATACAGTTCATCCATTTGGGAACTACCAGTTATAAGTATAACTCCTCCTCTCCTCATCCTGGTGGTGTATTATTCGTAGGTACGAGTGCACATGTAATGTTTTGCACTTACCTTAAAGTATACCTACTCGATTACTGTTCGAATTGAATGGTGAATGTTTCTAAAGTGTTTTAAGTTTATTTCAATGTACTGACAACATATAAAGAATTTCCGTAATGTTGATACGTCTGTGCTGTCTAAACAAGCAATTGAAATTCCACTAACTAACCTAAATCAACATTATTTAATTTTGATGGAGTCTTAGTTTTATTTTAAATACAACAACCCTATTTTGAAGAGACTGTCCTCTGCATTGAACTAAGGCCGCGAACGCAAATTCGAAATTCTACTCCTGAACAGATTTTAATTGTATTGTAAATTTTAGCACATCCGAAGTAGTCATTATGTGTAAAGTTAGATATTGTTGTACAGATTTTCTATTCCCGTATTAGTGTTGGACTTATTTTAAGTGTAAGGGTATGAGACCAAGAATTTTATTCAAAGGATATATTGTATTATCGCAATTTTCGAATTACATTTTACACTAGGATCAATAAAGTATTTCCCTTAATTTGTTAATTTTATTTTCTTTCGTACACAAAATGTTTCAAATACATACATATTTACATTAAATATAAACATTGTTTTTAAATGTAGCAAATTCTACAACAATAGGCAGTTCGTCCCAGTTGCACCCAGTCCAATAGGTATAATACCTACTTGAGATTAATATTTCTCAAAATATAGATAAACCATTATTTTTTCTTTAAATTTCCTTTTTTGGAGAATATAATGGGTGCAACTGGAAGTAACCTACTTTTCAATTTCACAAGTGTCTGATATGAATATGACATAAAATCGTAAATCTAGGAACAATTTTCGTAACCTACATTGTAAGTACGTCTTATAAGTTCTGAACCACTTATGTATCACCCATCACCAGAAATGTGATCTCGAGATTACAGATGAATGAAATACTTGGATAAAATAAAATAAATCTAAAACTAATCCAGCTTTTTTCTTTCTATATTACATCTATCTTACCCCAAACCATTATGCTTAGCACATGATTGGTATGTCAGTATGTTTTATTTAACTAACTACCTATATGAATAAAAAAGAAGGGATGGATAGTCTATCTCGCGGCGACATATTGTCGCACTAATCCTGTGCTAAGCCTGCATGAATCACGGCATAAATTTATCAATTCCACCCTTGTGTCACTTCAGAATAACGATGTCATATGAGGCAAACAATTAACAAGTTTGAGTTTGCCTCCAGCGAGACAGTATGCACTGACGCCTATTTATTTCATAACTTGTCACAGGTGAGTACAGCTTTTGGCACTGGTCTCACCGCGAGCTACTAAGCTATGAACTATCGGCTATAAACACGAACAAAAGATACGCAATCCCGTGTAGGTAAATTAAAGAGACACGGCGATACTCGCCCAGCTATCACCGCCGGGCGAGTATCGCCGTGTCTCTTTTATTTACACGGGATTGCGTATATTTTGTTCGTGTTTATAGCCGATAGTTCATAGCTTTAATAGTAGCTCGCGGTGAGACCAGTGCCTAAATCAATATGACCCAATTCTGAAATTTTCCTTCGATTTTTAGTGTGGCTCACAATTTAATGCGATAGTGATCGCGCGCGTGGACAAATTTGGGAATAGTATGGATGTACCTACAAAGAAGGTTTTAAGAATGTCATCAAATTAGGAATCGTACGAAAGTCGGACAAGTTGGGAATGTGGACAAGTTGAAAACTATATTGGGAATGTGGAAGACTTAGGTTTAGTAGGCAAGAGTGAGCACTTTTGCATAGTATGCAAAAAAGTGAAGAGTTAGGACAGCAATGTGATCGATAGAAAAAAATAAGTGAAGAACAATATAAGAATACAAGTGTTAGAAATTCGAGAAGTCTGGAATGGTACGCGGATCAATTAGGGATCTAGTCAGTGTTTTATCTAACGAAAGGAATCAGCTGAAGTGGATGAAACAAAACATAAGCCTGCACTAGAGCTTGCCCTGTTTGTATCTGTGCCGCGCCTGCGCTTTGCTGTATTTTTTCTTTTCCGTTGGCGCGTCTTTTTCTTTTGAATCGTCGTTATTAACACCTGAAAGAAAGTCAAAAATGTTACACCCTTAAAATGTATCAAGATTTGATGAAAAACTTGGTCAAGTGTTAGTATAAAAATAGCAAATGAATTGCGAGGAAAAACCTGCATAAGGCAGCTCAGTGTGTGTGGAACATTGCCCAATGCAAAAGCATGAGCTTGGGCAAGGGCAAAGTTCACACTGACCAGTTCACATTCAGTGTTGATCCAGTTATTTGAATTTGTTTATCCTTGGAAAATGTCGCACAGCTCTAACATACAAAACTTGCCATGAATCACTATACCCCTAGTCTGAAATGAAGTATTACCTAAGTCTTCTGGAGGTTGTAGTGATTTTCCAGGACTGCTGCCCATCATAGTGGCAGCCTTTCCCGCCATCCATCCAATACCTGAGAGGGCTATTGAAAATGCTACCATGCTAAATGGATTCTGTAAAATAAAAGTATTAATCAAGTACTGCTTCATACACCTGCTTAAATAGTTAACTTCAAGAAAGTAAGTTTAACCCTCTGCAACTGAGGTGACATACCACAGATATATGTTCAACTTTATGGTGTTGATAATAAGACACATGTCACATGACCGACAGTGGCTGAGGGTTAAGCTAAAACAGATTATTCATATAAATATACAAGGAAATTTCACCCTTTTGGTAAATGACGATGTGGGCCCTTTTGATTGAAAATTCGATGTTTCTGATTAGATTTAGTGCTGATCATTGTGGAGATAATCAGTTTATGGAGTCCTTAATATTCTGACTATTATTTTTCAAGGTATTAGTAGAAATGGTTTTTACAAATACACTACACAACTGCATTTTTAGGGTAGTCTAGTCAAATATTATGTAGGCATGTTTCAGAACATGTATATGCCCAAAGAAATTAAATAGATCATTATCCATTATCCTTCAAATATATCCGTAAATTCAAGCGGGGAAAAAAGGGCAGACATGCCCAAATTGTTAAACAAAGAAATTGTATTTAAATTCATCATTGACAAAATTGAATGATGTGACTATTTAAACACTTGTGTATATTATCATATCCATTGTTCAAATAGCAACTTACTGATAAAGTTGGAGTCTTGGTTAAACTATAGTCGAGTATTACTATAATAATGCCAAAGATAAGGCCCACACATGAGCAAATCCACATAACATTTTGGCTATCTGTAAAAAAGAAAATGTTGTCATAAATTTTTATGCCATGGAGTGTCTCATTCCCCCTGCTGTTTCAACCTTTATACATATACATACTCATTCAACAATATTTATCTTTCTCTAAAAACCATATTTTATCAGTATCACAGAGTTCAAAATACTTTAACCAAACAAGAAATTATGGATTTATGAATAAGTGGAAAACTAATAAAGCAGTTTCCTAATAGTTATTCAACAAGCTAATAAGAATATTTTCTTGTTTTTTTTCACTCAGCTTGTAATGGAACTATGAAATATTTACATAGATTTGATAGGATGTACTCTCATACCAATAAGTTTTATTCTTAGAACACAGCAGATTCCGTTGTTGATTACACTTCTCGGACAATAACATTTGTGGCAATGTCATCACAGTGACATCAGTACTCAATAGTAACCTTGCATACCAACCTCTATATTTCTTTTTCTGTGTATCACTTATATTCTTAATGGACTCCATTAACTTGGTATTATGAGGGTCCAACTGCAGAGCTCTAGTGTACGATATGAGGGCCTCATCGTACAACTCACTAGCGGCTTCCACTTCGGCTCTTCGAAAATAACCCTGTATAGTGGAAAATAAATACACATTGAATATGGGGTTGTTTGGATTAAAAATGTTCATGGGATAACTTTGCTGCTAACATGTATTTAATTCGCTTAATATGTATTGGTAGAGTTACAAATGGAAGGATGCTGAGGAGACTTTTAACCAATAGGGATCAATGCATTTAAAAAAACAAAACCTTTTCAAAACTGTAACATAATTTAACTTAAGCATTGAGAAAATAAAGCTAATAATAATGTAATAGTATTGCTTCAAGTAAACAATCGTTCAAATAGGCTTACCTTGGCCCACTGAGGCTGCAATCGTACAGTCTCATTTGCATCTTGCAATGATAAGTAATGCTGGTCAAGCTTCAAGAACGCGAACGACCGGTTACTATAGAGTACATAATTATTCGGGTCCATTTTAATAGCCTGGGTGTAATGCAGTACCGCTTCAATGAATTTTCCGTCTTTAACACATTCATTTCCCTTGCTTTTTAGATCTTCAACACTGGTGCTTTGAGCACCTTTCTTGGATTCTTCCATCACTTACAAATCGACCGAAATTGAAACTCCTGGCATACTATTTAGAGACGTTAATTATAATTGGTATTATTTAGAGTGTGAAACGAACATCCATAATTCAAAATTCGACAAAATTAATGAATAGCTATCATCTAAAGTAGAGGCATCGTAAGAAGTCGTTTTTGACGTTTGTTTGCACATGAAGTTCTGTAAATGTTGACAGTTAGTATAATGGAGCAAATGTCAAACTTCATTGTTGCCTGTACGGAATAGTGATGTTACTACTGTTGCTGCAATTTACCGATACGTCAATCGAAATAAATAAGTAAACCTTTTTTATGGAGGTAAGAATAATTGCTATAATAGTAGGTACGCACATATTTTCTAAAAGTTTGTTATGGTTTCGACAGGTCCTCGCGAGCCCGTGTGCCCGGTGGATACGCGGCTTTACAGACTGTGTTGAACTTGACAACCAGATAAATGTCAAAATTGTTATAAAATCACGTATAAATTTATTTTTCGTAGAATAATAATTTATGTACCAATACGTTATCACCTAGATGTGCTCTGATTTTAATAAATGGTTTTAGTGACTTTATATACTGTATATACGGCATTTCTCTATTTGGCATACCTACATTGCCCTCTGAGCTAGCACGCAAGTTTACCAACGTGGGTTGGGAGTGGATCGCTGCAGGCTGGCAAACTCGCGTCCAAGCTCATGGTCTCAACCACTGCCAGTTCTGCATTGACATTACTACCAAGTGAAACTACCTACGTATATTGTATATCAGACTCCGATACTATTTGACCTGGCATTACATTTGGACACCGATTACCTACTGCTATTAATTGTTGACCTTGATTTTTAATTTTGACACTGGTTTTGACACTAGTTACTATCTCTCGCTAACAGAAGCTATTTCCACTATAGGTCACGTCCTATCCGTCCTATAAAACATCCTACCTAAATGCGACTTTACGTCATTATGACGTCACCGGCACCAAAGTTTCGCTGCCTGCTAATGATTCTAAGTAAGATTACCAAACACTTTTAGTTCGGATTACCTAACACTTTTTTAATTAATTTTTTTTAATGGCTAGTACCAGATCTAACGCCCTTTCGCACTTGACTGAAAATTTTACGACGGTAAAATCGAGCGTTTCACTACACTATTGTGAGCTGTCAAAAACGACTTCTTACGATGCCTCTACTTTAATCAATGACATAGAAAAGAGTGGACTCGGCGTATTGTTCTATACATGCAATCAGTTAAACAAATACCATGCATTTTGACGCAGAATAAGTAAACATTATGTTGTCACTCTCTAACTAACGTCTTTTCCCATATGTAGTAAAAGATAACAATACTTCAGTGCTTGCTGCTATGGCAACATTTTGCATTTGACGTGCCTTCAAATGCCTACTGTGGCCGGTCCGCCATATTGTGTTACGGTTCTCCGAGGTACAAAAAGTGTCAACGAGTCGTGTTCTTAAAATAAAATAGTGTTTATTTGGAAATTCTACGGTTACTTCTTTTTAATTGTGTGGTGTAGTGGTTACGGACAAGAAAAGACATAATGCCTAAGTGCAGTGTCGTTGGATGTGGCTTAAGAAAACAAGAAAACCAGAAAAGTTTGTCGTTACACCGGTATGTTTATATTTTAACTGAAATATTCGTTATTTTTCTTATGATTTTACGTTATATCTTCTCATTTGGTTAATAATTTGACAATGAATAAGATTTGTAATAAATTGTAATGTAATAAGGCTTGATTTTCGATATTTTGTACTATGTAAATTAGTAGATTTGACGTTTAGTGGTGTATTGTTTTATATCGATATTATGTGAAGAATCTGATCATTTGAAAGATTTTAACCCTAATTCGCCTCGAATATCATAATGTACAACTGTTTGATCAACACATAATCTCAAAAATCAATGTCATTTTGACAATTACTTCATTGTCTATATAGCATTTTGTCAGGTTATCACTCTATAAATTTTACTCATGATGAATAACAATCAACTTCTTTAAATATGAATATACTTTGAAAACGTGAGTCCTGTAAGCATATTTACCAAGGTTGTAAATTTCATAATTTTTTTCAGGTTACCAAAATCTGAATATATGAGAAAAAGATGGTTAGAAGCAATTGGAACGGAAAATATAAGGCCAAATGTTAAAGACATATTCATATGTTCCTTACATTTTCACGAAAGTGCCTTTAACACCACATTGGATGTTATTCGACTACGAGATGGTGCAATACCATTACATTCTCACGGAAAGGTACTTTTTTAATTGAGCAATTTTATTAATTTGTGACTGTTGCGGATCCACTCATATTTTGATCATTATATAGTGTTATATTAGGGGAGTTGAAGAGAGGGGATATTTGTAGCTACTTGAGCATGATTAATTCAGCTATGAGTGATATCTCTATGTCCCCGAGGGGTAGGGGGACAGTTAAAAAAACCTTTAAGGAATTTGCGGATTTGATCATTTTGTCCCAAATTATTGTTATAATTGATCTCTGACTTAATCTGACCATTATTTGGACGCAGTTTCTTAATCTGACGCAGATCTGACAGTCTTAAGTTTTTCTCACTAACAACTACTATTAATTCTGGGCCTTGTTGTGCCCTTTTAATGAATAAATTTCAGAATGTAAATTAAAAGTTATGCAGGAGTTTATCTAAAGCCTTGTTTATAGTCGGCTTTACTATAATGTTTGATGTTAATTATTACCTTTTCAGCCAAGTACTGGTGAATGTGACGCTGATTTACAAAAAGAAATGAAACATGAAAAAAATATTCCAGAGAAAACTCCTTTAGCAGAGAAGGTCTTAAATTTGGTAAGTATACCACAGTACAAGTACTGTTACAGGAAATTAATATTTACCATATACATAGTTTGAAAGAATGTAATGAATGAAGAACTTTAAAATATGAGCATTGTATTTTTTGAGGCATTTGATTTTAAAAATAATAATAATTTAAGATTAATATCAACCCCAACTGCTTGATAATTTTTTTTGTACTTCCAGCTTCCAGTGGAATCCACAGCCACTGTGATTAAGGCTCAACCAGTGCCTGGTACTTCTGGAGCTCCCCTTATCAGCTTAGAGGTATGTATGCATATAACAACATTGATAACCTGATAATATCAGTGCTCAAACAACAATATGTATATGGAATATCTAAAAAGGTATAAAGGGAACCATCTTGAGGCAGGAGCATCTAAATATTTGTACTCATCCCAAAAATAAATGCCCTTATTAGAGTTCAAATTCAGGACCAGCAGGTTCACAGTCAGGGTTGTTCCCGGATTGGCCAGATCAGTCGTCAAATAAATAATTAATAAATTAAATATTGTATTATTTTGGTTTTTCTACATGTGATATTAATTACAGGCTGCTGTGATACCTGGTCCGGAGGTTCCAGTAACATCAGAAACGCTGGTAAGTCTAACAATACATACATAATTGTATAAAAAAGTTTCGTTCGATTGATGGCACTTCTAGAAAGCTAACTCAAGGTTTTTAGCATACAGAACTTCATAACTAACCTTGTTTTCGCACCCATTATATTTTTCCAAAAATTTGTGAACGCTAATCCTCATTCTCGATGAATACAGGCGTGTTAAATATGCCATTTTTATGTTATACATTGACTGTTCTTAATTCACTAATAACCTTAACTACTGTACTCTAATTAACTAACTGTTCTTAATTAACATGGTCAGTTCGATTATAACGTGGTCAGTTTACCACGACTGTAGTTATGTTCTCAAGCTAAAAAGACAGAATAGTTGGATGGATCCCTTTCGTATCATCGTCATCATCATCATCAGAGCCCGGAAAATCCATAGCAAAACAGAAGACTATCGCATTCAAACTAGGGTGAGATTGGTGAGAAACATTTTTTTATCGATATCGAGTAAGATTTGTCAAATTAAACATACCGATATATTTTGGTAGGCTTGGTAGGTATCGATATCGATAAAAAATGTCTCTCACCCTAGTTAGATTGCTACAGTCTTTTATTTTGCTATAGATTTTCCAGGCTCGGATCATCATCATCATATCAGCTATAAGACGTCGTAAAATATATAACTAATTAAATATGAACAGTATGGTTGAGTAATTATCGATAATAGATTTTTGATTGTTTTTAATTTTTAATTATACTGTGTTTTTGGTGAATTCCGCTCGAGCGATATAATTATCGACAAAAAAGCCCATTACCGATCGCTTGGTACTATTTCTTTCTAAATGAATGTTTGATAATCAAACTTTAATAGATATAAACTAACATTTATTCATGTAGATACTAACTCGAAAAATATTACACCTATGTTTTATAAGCTGATTTTATACTAGTGTTATTTTTTTATGTATGGAACACCGAACCGCCAAAGTGGGACACTAAACTTGAGTCGGAAATAAATTCCGTTCAAATTCCGTAAAAATAGGTCTAACAAACGACATTAGTATCAATGACTATTAGATTAACAATAATACACCTTTATGTCATACATAAAATGGGATAAATATACCAACACGTACATTTCACTGAACAAGCACTAAAGTTTAGTAAATCGAAAAAGTGGGACGCTCCCTATAAATAAATAAATAAATAAATAAATATTTTGGGACATCTTACACAAACCAACCTAGTCCCACGGTAAGCTCAATTAAGGCTTGTGGTGTGGGTACCAGGCGACGATATATATAATAGATAGATACGTATAGATACTTAGATACATACACATCCACGACCAAGGAACAAACATTTGTGATAAATAAATACACAAAGAATGCCCTCGCCGGGATTCGAACCCGGAACCTCCAGCCTCGTAGGCAGAGTCACTACCAACTAGGCTACAGAGGCTGACGAATAGACGCTATAGAAAATCACTAAACTTTATAAACATACAAAAGTCCTTAAAGTTTCATATTTTTTACTTTTTATCCATGATAAATGTGATTATATAGTTATCTTATGTTATACATTAAAATACACATGTCAATAGCATTTTTTATAATGTTCTTTTCAATTCGTTTCTTACTAACTTTTGATATAATAACTTGCGGAAGGGTTCCATACAATTATATTTGCATTTTTTAGCATGCGAATACATGTATAAATAAGTACAACTTCAATGATTAATCTGCGTGTCGTTTATAAATTTAAAAAATAAACCCATATTCATGATTGACACATTTTCTTTTTTTTTTTTTTTTGTTCAAACCTCCGTAATATTCAAAGTACTAAAGTTATTAGACAAGATATTGACTTATTTGAAATCCTAAAAGTATGCCAATTCATTTGATATTGATACAAACCATTCCATAACTTCAAAGTACAAGTGTGTTTTTTGCCGTCCCAAACTTTAAGCAACGTTTTCTCAATTGTTGCTTTTTTACGTCTGCATATTTGAAGAATTAAAAAAAAAATAACTATAGCACTTAGAAACATATACCTTACACCAAAAGATAGCGCATTATTAGACCTAATATTAAAAAAGTTGGGACCATATTTGCACAGCACACAGCACAGGACAGGTACATCTAGTAGCCGATCTCACTGACCCAAACTAAAAATCCAACGTGTAGGTTAATTTTTAAGTGTTCCGTATGACTTTTAGATAATAAAAAACACATGCTATACAGGGCATTTACGTCTACATACTACTAAAATGTTCATGTTTTTATAAAGTAATCCGCTTATTCGTAAATATCCAACAAATCTATTTTAGTTATTGTGTGTTTTGTACTTTACTAACAATCGCATATTTCTAAGTGACAAGTAAGGACAAAACATAGTATATAATAACTATAATAGTTAGATGTTTATGAATAAGTGGGCAAAACTTTTATAATAAAATAATACTTGTTAATTGGCCAGCCTTTTAATGAGTTTTGCCTTATTTATGGGTGGGCTTCATGTTACTCGTAACTTCACCATATCCATATTTTGAATGCAGAATAAAAAATCATATACATTTTGGTTTCAGGAACAAACACAAATCAAGAAGCTGGAGCAAAAGTGTGACAGTCTTAGACGAAAAATAAAGACACTAAATGAAAAAGTTCGCAGGCAGAAAAAAAAAATAGCAAATTTTAAAAATATTATAAAGGATTTGCAAGAGAGAAATTTGATGAACAATGAAAGTTCAATCATTCTAGAAGCATGTGCCGGACCAAAAGATTTTTTGAAACGCCAAATTTCAAAAAGTGAAGGTTTGCCACTGGAACGGCAATACTCTGAAGAGACTCGCAAATTTGCTTTGACATTGCATTTTTTTTCCCCCAAAGCATATGATTTCGTTCGTCGCACATATAACACGTGTCTTCCTCACCCAAGAACGCTGACGAGATGGTATCAGAAGATAAATGCAGAACCTGGTTTTTGCGAAGAAGCATTTGCAGCACTCAAAGCAAAAGTACAAGCAAGCACTAAACCGGTGGTATGTGCTTTGATCTTCGACGAAATGTCTATGAGGAAGTCACTTTGTTGGGATCCTCAAACGAAGACGTATTACGGGAGAATCTCGGTAGGAACCGAATCTGATAATGATTCGTTAGAAGTAGCGAGCCAGTGTTTTGTGTTTATGCTGAACTGCATCAATGACGGTTGGAAAGTTCCAGTTGGATATTTTCTTATCACATCCCTGACAGGCGAACAAAAAGCAGAATTGTTAAAAATGTGCGTACAAAAATGTGAAGAAACGGGAGTTAAAATTGTGAGCGTAACCTGTGATGGGCCAGCTGCGAATTTTGGCATGTTTTCGGAACTAGGGTGTCAGCTTGCAAAAAACCAAAATGAAACCACATTTAACTGCGGACAAAGTAAACTGCATGCATTCATTGACCCTTGTCATGCTATTAAATTGGTGAGGAATACTTTTGGAGACTTGAGGGTTTTTTACGATAATTATGGCAGGAAGATAGACTTTGGTTACTTAGAAATGCTATTGCAATTACAAGAGCAGGAAGGACTACACATGGCGACTAAAATGACCAAGGCCCATCTGTATTTTCAAAAACAAAAAATGAAAGTTCGCCTCGCTACGCAACTTCTAAGTAACTCAGTTGCAGACGCTTTGGAATTCTGCAAAACGGAACTGGAATTAGATACGTTCAAAGATTGTGAGGGTACGGTGAATTTTATTCGTATCTTCAATGATGTCTTTGACGTGTTAAATAGTCATTCTATTCGTCCGCCTGGGTGGAAAAAGGCGATATGTCCTGAAAATATTGGATTTGTCGAAGCCCTCTTCGAAGGGGCTATCGGGTACATATATAATTTGAAGCTACCATCCGGAGAACTAGTGGTAAATTCAAAACGAAAGACCGGCTTTATTGGACTGGTAATTGACATGAAGAGTGCCTTGCAACTTTTCCGGCACTTAGTACAAGATACAATGATCTTGAAATATTTACCTCTTTATAAAATCAGCCAAGATCACGTGGAGTTATTTTTTTCTGCTATCAGAGCTCGCGGAGGATTTAACAACAACCCAAATGCGGTGCAGTTGAAAGCCGCATTCAAAAGACTTTTAATAAGATCCGAAATTCGTGACGGTGGGCTCGGCAATTGCATTCCACTGGAACAGATCAATATTTTGAACTGCTCCAGTAAATCCAACCCAACCAAAATTCTCAATGAATTAACGGAAAAAAAATCATTCGTTGAAATACCAGAGGACGACAGTGACTTGTACGCTGAATATATTGATTGTTTAAATGGTACACTATCAAAATACACAGAAAGTGTGGCGTTCTACATAGCTGGATTTGTAGCCAGAAAAGTGGCTCGGAGCCTCAAATGCGAAACGTGCATCGACATGCTATTAGGAGACCCTGACGACAAAAGCCTTATAAAATATAAAACGAGAGGGGGCCTCAAATACCCATCAAAAAACGTGGCAGATATAATAAAAAAATCTGAAAAACTAATAAAAACCAACCTAAAGAAAGATCAGCCACACAAATATTATTTATATATATTTAAATTTATGATGGACTATTATTATGAGTCTCAAACCGGCATTTTTGAAAGTCAGTGCAACGAGCATGATGCAAACCACAAACACTTGCTGATTAAAAGTGTAATTCAGGCATACCTCGACGTACGTTTCCGATATTACGGAAAGAAGCAGACCGAAAAAATTTCTTTCCGGAACTATTTAAATAAAGTTATTTTATTCCGCAATGAATAAAGTATATTTTTGAGTGTAAATGTTGTTTTATTCACCATAGGAAGAATAATCTTTATGTTGTAATCAACTACTAATAATACCCTCCTCGTATATTTTGACCAGTATGTATATTATATTCCCGTTCGTGATTACTCAGTGAAGATCATACTGAAGGCAGGCCTGAATTCTAAAAAAATATGAGATTTACTTGGTTGATATTTCCACAACCTCCCCTTATAGTTTTTTTTCATCTCACTTGCTGTCTAAGCGCACCATTGCTTGCGCGCGTAGCGGGAGTAATAGAAAAGTGAAAATCCCTAGGGAGTAATAGAAATGTCAGTACATCATTTAATAATATTATGTCTTAAAACTTATTTTTTGGTTGGCAAGTGTGATGAAAAACATTGTTTGCATCACGGTCGGTAAGCGGAATACTAACTCGAGCCATAAAAGACCTCCACCTGACGGCGTCGGGCTTCTAAACACTCTCGTTAGTAATTCCGTACTTACCTCCCTTGATGCACAATGTACTATTAAATATCTTCAATGTACGTCAAGAAAATTGATTTGCGTACCCTTTCGTACCTTGTCACGGTGAAAATCAAAATTAAACCCGCTACGAACAAATAAAACATGGAAGAAGAAGAAACCCGTTAGATTGTCATATTAGTATTACTATGACAAGGTACGAAAGGGTACGCAAATCAATTTCCTTGACTATAATTTTTTTTCGTTGTTTTTTTATACGAATAGAATAGATATTGTAATATGTGACGATCCTAAAAGCGTCTAGCTCCTTCGTGTAAATGAAAATGTTCCAATAATTACACTTGAAATATCCGAATAAACCGACGTTTTAGATAATTGTTAAATTATATTTTAAAGTGCCCTCAATGTTTATTCAAATAATACATTTTTGACAACTTAGTTTATCGATATCCTTGACAAATATCAACTTGAAGTCCCAACACTATAGACCGCCATGTTTAGTTCTTGGCAATATGGCGGCGGCCACATTTTTTTAATAGGTATGTCATTTCCATATGATTCCTTATTCATTGTTATGATATGATGATAGAAGCATGGGCTTTACCTAGGCCTATGCCAATTTCTCAAAAATCATGAAAATAAAATTATGTATAAAGAATAGTCAACATTCTTTATACATAATTTTATTTTCATGATATTAAAAGAAGTTGATAAATACCACGGAATAATAAAAACAGTTTTTTCTGTTCTATGATAAATACCATACCTATCTATCTTTCTCAAGCAGTAGTTACCTACGAGGAATATGTTATAAATATTATAATTATAAAGTACTTTCTCGTAATCATTAGGAAGCTTTCTTAGGTCGCAACTCGGTTACGTGAAAGGAAAAAATATATCACTTTTGATACTATACATAAAACCATAAAACAGAAAAAACAGTAGAAGCGTAATGTAAGCGCAGCGCGTGTGGCAATAGTAAGCAGCGCAAGGCTTACCTGCACAAAAGTTAACCACAGTAGGCCGTCAGTTGTCTAAGCGCGCCCACGTGAGATCGTTTTCGAATAAATCCGAAAAAGAATGTGCAAATATGCCTATATGTTATTTTTGTTCTGTGATACTATAGTATGAGGATATCATAAAATACGTCACGTTATTCCCGAACCGGTCAAATGACCGAGGCATGCGATTTTCATAAATCTTTAAACGTAGAATTTATTGTTTTTAAAAACAAAGGAAAATCTCCCTCACACAAAAATGTTCTATTTAATTTTACAATATTTAAGGTAACTGCCATTCGATTTTTTCACAGTTTATAAATATAATATTCGATGGCCCTTTGATTTTGTATGGGGAAGTTCCAAACTATGAGAGATATCATGTTCTTAGGAACAACGCAGTTTATTAACAGACTTCAAAAAAAGGAGAAGGTTCTCAATTTGACTGTTTTTTTTAAATTGTATGTATGTTATACCTCGATATCTCTGAGAATCGTGAACCAATTTCTTTTTTGTGATGGAACGTGTAACCCCGAGATAGTCCCGTTGGCACAAAGTTGGGGTCTGATGATGGGATCTTGGAGAAATCGAGATGTGCCAAAGTCGGTTTTATTTTTTATTACCAATATTGTATTATTAGTCTTAGATATCATGTCTCTTAATAGCATTTGCTATTTAAAAGCTATACAAACGATATCCGAAGGAAATTAACGAAACTTTATATTTCAAAAAGTCCCAAGTTCGATTCCGAATGGGTGACGAAAGCAGAATTGGACAAATTTAGGAACGTGACGAAAAACGAATGAGTCGACCCAAGAGTATACCGGCTCAAGTATACGTATTTTTGTAAGTGTATGAATGCAATTTTTCGTTTTACTAAAATCGACGTCATGGTTCGTAAGACAAGATTTGGCTATCTGTTATGTTATGGTATCTGTATTGTTATGGTATCTGTTAGGGTTTCTTATCCATTTGGTTTGATCACCCTGTATTGAACCATACCTTGACCAACCGTCTACCTACAGCTTGGATTATTCAATAAACAATAAAACATATATTAGTACAAAAGATACTTTATTGTAATCCCTTGCACATTTTTTCCACTTAACCTAGAGGGGAACCACTCTACTTGAGTGGGATGAATCGGGAGCTATGGGTGGCACCAATACCGGGCCTACCATGCTTGACAGGCTTGTATGTGACTGAGAACTCGCCCAAGTAGTGGCCAATCATCTCAGGCTTGATTTCAACCTGTAATCAAAACAACACATTTCTCATTTGAACTTAGAAATTAAACACCATTGGGTTATACTATAAAAAGCCAAAATTCTGGAAAAAGGCTGTGGCTTAAAATTCATATTCATAAATTAGTTGCTATTATTATTACACTATTGATAGTTTTCCAAACCAAATTAAAGTAATTGCATGAAGTTTTTATTGAGCTCATTAATGGAAATATAAACTTACAAAACTTAAAAACATTAGACATCAGCATAACATCAATGCTTGTCGTGAACAATGCTGCATCTTTAGACAATATCTTGTCATAATTTGAATTCTAACAATGAAGCACTAGAATTCCAATTGCAAGTGCATACTATTTTGAAAAATGTAGTGTTGTTCATGATAAGCATTGACATATTCAAATGCTTAACCCTTGATAAGGATCCGTACAATAGGAACTCAAATCAATTCATAATTTGAATTCGAAATCCATTGTCCTGGTCCTTAGCAACCAGATGAGGGGTTAAATATTTGATTTCTTTGGCAACTTCTGTAGTAATAACATGTAAAGCCGCGTTTTCACTTAGTGTTCTGAGCGAGCATTTGCTTGTTTGTGCGCTGACAAACAAACTTTGTGCTATGTGAATTGTTGTTTACATCTGCCCAAGAACGAACAAATGCTCACTCAGAATGCTAAATGAAAACGCGGGTTAAGCAGACTGGTAGTAACTAACACTTTCACTGACAGTGTGAGAGTTAAGTGCAGTTAACCATACAAGCACGCCACCTGTCGACATAATGTCACCGAAAGAGTTAATATTTAATAGTGAATATTACCTGGTTGAAAGTCTTGCCGTTGTAAATACCAACAATGGAGCCAACCATCTCAGGGACAATGATCATGTTACGCAGATGTGTCTTGACAATCTCAGGCTTCTCATTGGGTGGCGCCTCCTTCTTGGCGCGGCGCAGCTTCTTGACCAGCGCCATCGGCTTGCGCTTCAGACCGCGCGCGAATCGCCGGCGAGCGCGGGCGTGCATGAGCTCCATAAGTTGCTCACTACAAAACAATTATTTTGAGGTTAAGTTTAGCAATATGAAATGAGGGCTGTGTCATAAACTAGACGCTAATCAAACATAAAAATTTCTTACAACCGAATGATTCCAAAAAAATTACCACTAACATAGACTGATGTCAGTCGCCCGGCCATCCAGTTAACTCAATCGTGTTTAGAAATGCATAATCACTTTCGGCTACTATTCATGTAATTTTACGGAAGTACTTACTTGGGCATGTCAAGAAGCTGATCGAGATCAACCCCTCGGAAGGTAAACTTCCTGAAGGTACGCTTCTTCTTGAGAGTTTCGTCGACCTGGAAAGTGTAAACATTGTTGATCACTTTGGTGAAATAACCACTTAAAATATTATGATTTTCGTTTTTAAGAATACACTTCACTTAATGGCACATTTTGTAACACGATTACTATAGTAAAAACAGATTATATTCTTGAATTTTGATGCTAACCTCAGCCATGTTTCCGATCTGACAGCACAGAAAACCGAAAAGAGAGAAAAGAACTTTTGACAGCGTTATGACAATTTGACTTGACAGCTGACAATTGCAGTGTTGCTAGCTATAAAATTAAAACCGTTTAAGCTTTAGTAAAAAACATTTGTACAATAGTAAGCAGTAGCTGAAGTCCACGGAAGCCTGTGACATCGGAAGTGATATTTTACAGTTGTTACACCTGTCAACATGGTGAAATAGAGGCCTGGGTCGCGTTTTATAAAGTTACATTTTACAATTTCGCTGTTTGCCTCTCTAACGCACGCAAATATTGGCTAGAAAGAGAGGCAAACAGCAAAATTGTAACTTTATAAAACGCGACCCTGGATCGCGTTTTATAGTTACATTTTACAATTTCGCTGTTTGCCTCTCTAACGCTCGCACATGTTGGCTAGAAAGAAAGGCAAACAGTACAATTGTAACTTTATAAAACGCGACCCTGGCCTGGCAGCAATCATTAGATCACCATACGTCTCACATGCCTTCACTTTCCATACAAACTCTAGTCTGGCGAAAAAGTGAAAGTAAAACTATGCTTTCTTATTTTTTATAGAAATGCATACATATAAAGATACTGTAGTCTCCACTGTACTTGAACTGAAAAAATCTTTAGCTTGGCTAGTATAGTATAGTATAAGTATTCTGATGATACTTTCTCTTTAAAAAAGGTCAAATTTAAGGTGATGGATTATATTGATAATGCCATTTTCCCCTCGTAACGTAAGCTCCTGCCGCCCAGATAATAGAAATAAATCGTTAATTTTCGATTCATAGTGTATGAAATAGAATTGAAATTCTTTTGTCTAAGCAAATAAATATATGACTGACTATGACGAGACCTCTGGGAGGCAGCAGGATAATAGTAGTTCCCATTATGTTGAGCATTTTCAACTGTCTGTTATGGTTTAGAAAAGAGAATTGTAATTGAAACATATTTTTTAATGTCATAAACTTTGCATATATCACTTATAAGAACACTTAAAAATATAATACCTATATTAGGTATTTCTGCATAATATAAGATGTGAAGAACTTGAAATTTCATTGATAACAAATTCATGTTCATATTCTTCTATTCCTTTGATCTTGAGTTATCAAGTTCTTCATGCCATGCAGAGTTTTAATCTAGATTAAGAACAGTATCATTTGTAGATCGTAATAACCTAGATAAGCGTTTTCCTATCAATTTAGGATATGTTCTTGTTTTCAATAAAAACTCTTTTGATTGGTGAGTGACAGCTCCATTATCCAACTGGTACTGACACAGCATATGTAAAGGTTGTACTAGCTGTTCTCTGTATTTTTGATTGTTTTCTAATTGAGCTAAAGCCTCCGCTGCTGTTTCTAGTGTACTCAAACAACCTTCAGTTGGCTGTGTTCTAATAATATAGCTGCTTACAGTACTAGTTATTAATTTAACCTGTCTTATATTATGCAAAATTGGGCTAGAGGCATATATAGCCTTGGCTTGTGGCCAGGTGCCATCTAATAAGACAAGATTGTATGAATCATTATCATTAACTAAATCTTTTATATCTATAGCAGTTTTGCTTGGATAGAGTAATATTGTATTAGGTTGTGTAAGGATACTCTCCAAGTCGTCATGTCTTGGTTGTGGGAACTTTTTTCCTTTAAATATAAGGCACTTGCTTTCTGCTAAGCCAAGCTGCAGCATAGGGGCAGTACGAAGGCACCGTTTTTCCTCAGCTGGGTGTTGTAGGAGAATGATGGTGCTTCGTGGATGTAACCTCTCCGGAGGAAGGGCTGAACACCAACACACCACTTGAGGCCTTCTGTAATTCAACCAAAATAATTCATAAGGTATTTAAGAAATTCTTAACTATATAAACTTCATCGTTTATACTTTTCAGTTGAATTTTATTTATTAGCTCGTGACATATTGACTATTGACTAAAGTTAAAGAAAGCAATTTAACTTACTTGCAATTTTCGCATAATTCGCGCATTTGTGGTGGGTCAGCAGGTATATTACACAGGTCATCCCATACATCTTCTTCATCCATGCTGAAAGCCTTAGGTTAAGTGTACCATTTAATTTTGTGATGAATTCCAACATGATTCGAAGTACAGATATAACATTTTTAGGGCCTTTAGGTGCTAGTTTAAAGAAATAAAGAACTCATTTATTTATGGTCGGTCCAGCCTTTAGATGCAAATACCCAATTTTTAAAAATGAACTATAATAAAACAATATAAAACTCATTCATAACATTTACAATATACACGATTATTTTACTTCTTCATCTCGACTCTCGACTAGACAATGAATGGAATGAATGAATGGAATGACGGAATGACGAAAATCGAACGAATGACAGCAATCTCGACTTAGCGGCCCTACCGCGAAAAATGAAATTCGTAAATTTCGAGGATTTGTCTCTTTCACTCTAATGACGCCTTCGTTTGAGTGACAGAGAAAAATCCTTAATTCAAAACTGTAATATTCTTAATAAGTAAATAAATAATATTAATTTTGGTATCCACCGCTCAGTACAAATAAAAAAAACGATATGAGAGAAAAAAACTATATGTAATAGGTAAACAACTATAATTTTCATCACACTTGCTGTCTAAGCGCGCCGTTGCTTGCGCGCGCAGCGGGAGTAATAGAAAAGTGAAATTCCCTAGGGAGTAATAGAAATGTCAGTACGTCATTTGAGAATGTTATTTCTTAAAACTTATTTTTTTTGTCGGCAAGTGTGATGAAAAACATTGTATGCATCACGGTCGGTAAGCGGAATACTAACTCGAGTCATAAAAGCCCTCCGCCTAACGGCGTCGGGCTTCTAACACTCTCGTTAGTAATTCCGTACTTACCTCCCTTGATGCACAATGTACTAATATTGTGATACTCAAATATTTTATAGTACATTACGATAATATCGTGAAAAAAAATTGCACTCTATAGTGTTGCCAGATACTCCGAATTCCGCATTTTCCTTTCCATTTTTCAATTCTAAGGATCCGCAATCCGAATTATGGTATTAAATTTATGGTAGAGAGAATCCTCACTCTTAAAATTATGCAAATGTGACTGAATATATTGATATATATAGTGTCAAAAAGTGGACAGTTTGAAGGGTCGTGGCTCAATGTGAAGGTATTCAACATTACATTTTAGTGTTCTTTAATTAAAGTAACATTAGAACAAGACGACGCCGAATTCATGCTAGAACACAACATTGATTCCTTTACCTAAAAATACATTAAAACTCAATACCGCTTTTTACTTTAAAATTCCGCATTTTTGGAGCACGTTTTTTTGCATGTCGGTATCAGCCAACACTGGCACTCTGTCAGTGTCAGTACTGTCACTTTACACTCCACTACTGTCAGTCGCCGGCCGGCATCAGTGCGATTTACGTGGTTGTTGTGTGAGAACAGACGATTAATACGATTATGTTGCGAAACATTGGAAAAGTAGTTACGCGAAAAGCAAAATACTCTACTGCTGCGGCGCCGGCTCCTCATACCAACCCGGAAATTCTCTACACCGGGGTAAGTTGCAAATTACGACTCGAAATCTTAAATTACGGTAATAGATAACACCTATGTTATTCCATGTGCCTTTCGTTTCTCATACCAACCAAATTAGAATTGTATGAAGGCCGTTGGTTTTTGCGAAGCTATAAATTCAGTACGCATTGGGTGTTCATATCTATTCAATTGTGTGATGTCAGATATTGTTTGTTTTTAATTAAACAGTTGTTTTTTTATGTTTACAACAATCTTTGTCAAAATTTTATAATTCGCAATACCTATATCCACCGGAAAGAACAAAATTATGATCGGGGATTTGGATGCCACACTGTTGTCTATCATCAGTGATCGGATTAGGTAGTGCCATTTCGGGTGAATGACCTTAAACATTATACTTAACATGGATAAGCCTCGGGATCCAGGGACTTATATTTTTTTACAGAACATTTTCTTGTTATGTCATAAATTGAAGAAACATGAAAAAATTAACAGTAGTAGAAGCAAAATAATTATTAAAGAAAACTCTATGACTGCTCTAATTCAGACCACCAGAACCTCAGTCCAGTTAGAACGAAATCAAAGTCCAGTGAGATCGGCCAAAAGAGTCCCAATAAGAGCGTCTCAAAGTCCGGTAAAGAAGTAAAAATGATTGATTAAACCAATCATTTAACTACGAGTGTGAAATTAACAACTATAAAAACATAAATAAAGGCACATTTATGACAAAATTAGCTATTGTGGAAAAATGCCCTTAAAACCATGTTCGATAAGTAAAATTAGACTAATTTTTATCAATATCAAACTGAAAGTAAACAAAATAACTATAAAATTGTAAATTTTCGAACAAAAATTTAACTTTTCATATTAAATGTCGGGCTTAGAAGTTATGTCCACACTAAGATAACGTACCGAAGTCCCGCGAAATGGCACTACCTAATCCGATCACTGTCTATCATACATTACGATTACGTTAAAATAGGGCTGGTACTATAACAGTCGTGTTATTTCAGCTATTCATTAACAATGAGTGGGTGAAGTCCTCTGAAGGGAAGACCTTCCAAACGGTGAACCCTGCTAATGGCAAGGTCATCACCGACGTCCAGCAGGCAGGTCAGGCCGATGTGGAGCAGGCGGTGCAGGCTGCCAATGAGGCTTTCAAGTGAGTACACAGTCAAGATCAGTTTATTTATTTAGCTGTTAAGGACATCAACAGTAATTACAAATTACTTAATCTATGAAAATAAATAGTATATTATATATTTATAAGTATATTTAAGAATTTTATGTCCTGGGTCAAATTTTAACTTTTATCTTTAATATCTATAAAGTCAAAATGTTATGTAATATATACTGTATATATGAC